>JAASGX010000127.1:0-42665 GCA_023334415.1 Phytopythium chamaehyphon | reverse complement strand
GTCGTGGAGTCGCAAAGTCTTGTTGTGTGCAAGCAATATAAAATGCACAATATAAAAGTGTGTTGTCGACGAGGTTCGAACCCGTGACCTGTGGCTTGGAAAGTCGACTCGATACGACTGCACCAAATTGTGCATATACCAATGTAGGCCCAACAGGTCCAATAGATATACAACCAGATGTAAAAGTGTCGAATTGCACACACACCCTTACAGCGGCAGGTTCTGTGGCTGCGACGGGTTTGGCGGCGGGCTGCTTGGTGGCGGTTCGATTATCGCTGACACCGGCACCAACATGCTCCAGGGTGGCATGGGGGATGTTCACTGCCACCCATGCCACTCCTGGGATCGTTGAGACTGGCGACGCCCGGTTGGTCTCCATGGCGCTACTCGAATATGCAAACTGACGTTCTAACGATGGTACCGGTCCGTGCGAAATGCTGCCGTGCTGCTGTGTGCGCTAAGGCAGTCCTGGTGAGGCTCTCATATGTCTCCATTCAGTCGTTAGCCAAAGCCGTCGCCTACCACGCTGCCGAAGCACAGGAATGGCAGTTAGAACCACAACCAGGCAGCAAACATCAGTTCTACGCACACTTGGGACCATGTTGGTTTAGATACGCTCGCTTCGAGCTCTTGCAGTCGCCTTCCAAGCGGAATGGAAGGTGTAGCGCTCGAGCAGCAAGTAACCACAGCGTTCTTGAACAACCAAGACCCCTTATCAGCGCCGAGCGCATCACAAAATGATCGCAGGTACAACAATATGTACTGCGCCACTACATCAGCGCCTGATTCTTCGCCAGCTCCTTCATCTGGTTCATGAACAGCGTCGCATTCTAGTGGTCGTAGTTCAGCGCCACAAACTCGTCAGACACCTCGCACAGCGCTGTAACGCTTCTTGCTGGTCGTGTGCCGGTCGGGGTCGTTGTCTCGGGCCGCCTAGCTCAATCGGCTGCCTCGTTCTCTGCCTGACTGTCGTAACACCTGCTGGCGGTGGCGCACCCTCCGTGCAAGCCGCCGGCTTTCGCCTATTTATTGTCCCTGAGTCACTTAGACCTCGTTCTCTACGTCCCGCGTCGCCCACAACGTCGTCCCTCTCTTGGCTCCGCGCACCTTCCGGCCTAATCCGCTCACGGGCAGTCCCGTCGAGCAGCTGCCAGCAAGCTTCACCCTCGTTCCGCGTTGCCTCTGGCGCTATTCCGTCGGTCCCTTGGTCCTCACGCCCTCGATCGTCCCGCGGCGTTCGGCCACCTTCTGATGCCCCTTTATGCTCGTCCTTCTCGTGCCCACGCCGCTCGGCTCCAGCCCTCGATCGCCGGTGCTCCACGGTGCAGGTTCTCGCCTGACGCCAAGCTTCAAAGCCCTCGCGCTGCCAGCGCTCGTATCATCGCGCCCCCTCTTGTCTGGCACTTCGACTGCGGGCCGCTCCGCCTGATTCACACCTATACCACCCGGTCGTGTGGGGAGATCTCCGCGCGCAGCCGCTCTCGCTCTCTTCGGCGCACGCTCCTCGAACGCTGCCTCATCCGCCGTATCGTCGTCCACCTCGACCACTTCTCGTCCTTGGTCGTCCATCAGCGTTCTCCAGTCACTCAATTGTCCCGGTCCATTACTGCGCCAGCGTTTGCGCTGAGTAAATTCTGCTGTTTTTTAGAGATACGGATTTTGTTTTTAGACATCGATTTTGTTTTTGACGATTTCCTATCTAAACCGATGAAATATACATCGGTATCCTTGCTAAACCAATGAAATTTCTATCGTTTTAGACAGGTATACTTTGTAATTTGTTTTTCATTGCCTGTAACGATCGATTACTATAACTCATTGTTGACTACCCGTAAGTCAAAAACTATATATGTACGAATCCCTTGTCCAAATGCTGAAACAAGGGATTTTTTAGCACCGGTTAAGGACGACAAAATTAGTATGAAACAAACTATGGTTTTCATGCGCGTGCAAAATTATGTGGTTTCCGAGGCCCTTTATAACCGATAAGAGGTTTATCGTCCTTCGCAGTGGGCAAATTGTCAGGACCCGAAAGTTTCCGCAAGTGCAAGACCATGGCGGCGCCGTACCAGCACTTCCACGTGGTGCAGGACCGCGAGGCGGCGAGCGCGTACATGGCGCTGGTGCAGCGCAGCAACGAGGCGACGGCACTGGTCAAGCGCGGGCAGCTGGCCGAGGCCGAGGCCGTGCTGCGCGACGTGCTGGCGCGCAAGCCCGGCGCGGGCTTCGACCGCGTGTCGGTGGCGCTCACACAGCAGGAGCTGGGCAGCGTGCTGCGGCAGCGCGGGGCGCTGCACGAGGCGCTGGCGCTGCTGCTGCCGGCGCTCGAGGTGCGCGAGCGCCACGACGCCGAGCGCGGCGTGACGATGGCGCTGCGCGACGGCAGCGTCACGCGAGACGAGATGGCCAAAGTGTACGAGGCGCTGGGCGACTGCGCGCGCGCGCTCGAGACGCGCGAGCCGGGCAAGCGCGTCTGCTCCAGCGACGCCTGCGCGGCCACCGACTACGCCGAGCTCAAGGCCTGCTCGCGCTGCAAGTGCGTCTTCTACTGCGACCGCAAGTGCCAGCTGCACGACTGGAAGGTGCGCCACAAGCCGCTCTGCCAGCCCGTCCCGCGCTCCCCCGCCGCCTAAGCGAGCGGTCGGCCTCGACGCCATCTATTATCCCAGCTCGGCTGCTAGCGTAGCTAGTAGCCAGCGCTGCATGACGATGCCAAGCATCCATCCATTAATTAACCAGTTGACGTGGGCGTATCGTTGTGTTTCCTATAGTAGCCCTCCAACTCCGATCTTCACAAAGGAAAGGGCGAGGGAAGAGGAAGCGTCAGCATCAGCATGGCGGCCGACGCTGCCGACGCTGCCGATGCCGCCGCGGACGCCGCGGGTGAGAGCCTGTGCGAGAAAAAGTTCTTCGACGAGCGCGCCGAGGTGGCGGCGCTACTGCTGCGGCTGGTGGGCGCGCCCGAGAGCGAGGGCGAGGGCGAGAGCGCCGTGGACGCGGCGTTTCTCCAGTCGCACGCGGCCGTCACGCAGATTGTGCGTCTATTGCGGCTCTAGGCTGCCGTAGACTCGACCGAGTGCTAACATGCGCGCGCTCAGCTGAACAGGTACCTGGAGCAGCCGCACCTGCTGGACCCGTACCTGCGCGAGCTCGTGGACCCGCTGGTGGGCGAGATCCAGCGCGTGATGCGCGCGCGCAGCGCCGACGTGGCACAGGGGCTCGCGTTCCCCTTCCAGGTCTACCGCAACCCGAAGTTGCACAAGCTCTTCCAGCTGCTCTACCACCTCTGCAAGGTGCGCGGCTACAAGACGGTCGTCAAGGTCTTCCCGCACGAGGTCGCCGACTTTGAGCCCACGCTGCACCTGCTGCAGTCGCAGGACCGCACCGACCACTCAGCGTGGGAGACACGCTATGTCCTGCTGCTCTGGCTGTCGATGCTCTGCCTCGTGCCCTTCGACCTGTCGACCATCGACTCGTCCAGCAGCAGCGGCAACGGGGGCTCCTCGATTGTCGCCAGCATCGTCTCGTTATGCAAGGAGTACCTGAGCGATCCGGGCGCGACGCAAATTGCTTCTGCTGTTTGCCTCTCGCGGCTGCTCAGTCGCCCAGACATGGAGAGCCATCACCTGACGCAGTTCCTGTCGTGGGCAAACACAGAGCTCGAACGCTCGAACGAAGAGATGACGCGCGTGGCCCAATTCCGCATTACGGGCATAATGCTGTGTCTGTCCCACATTGCCAAGCACTCTCCGCGAGCACAGCACATTGACGCCAGTCGAATCTACTTTGCTGCAGTCATGCAACTTGTTGCGCGTCTCACGGATGAGGAGGGTAGCAGCAGCACACTGCACCGCAAGCTCAGCGTCAAGTTAGTGCAACGACTGGGTCTGTTGTATCTTCCACCACGAGTGCGCGCATGGAGATATCGCCGCGGTTTACGATCCCTCGAGATGAACTTTCAGTCGCTTGGATTAGCGTTTGCGGCCTTGCAACCCACAACGACCGCCGAGTCTTTGGAAGACGATGAGGAAGATGATGTTGATCCCGAAATCCTCGAGGAGCTGGAACAAATTGTTGAAGTGCTTCTTTGCGGACTTCGAGACAAGGACACGATCGTGCGATGGTCTGCTGCTAAAGGTATCGGTCGCATCACTGGACGCTTGCCATATGCTTTCGCCGATGACATTGTACAGTCCGTGTTGGAGCTGTTTGTTGCGACGGAAGGTGACGGGGCGTGGCACGGAGCCAGTCTAGCGCTTGCTGAACTCGCACGCCGCGGTGTATTGCTACCTCAACGCCTCTCTGATGCTGTTCAATGCGTCACAAGCGCGTTGCAGTACGATGTTCGACGAACTACGCACAGTATAGGCGCCCATGTGCGCGACGCTGCCTGCTACGCATGCTGGTCGTTTGCAAGGGCGTACGAGCCTTCTCTACTGCTTCCATGGCTCACGCAGAGCCTCGCTCCTGCGATGCTTGTGAACTGTGTGTTCGACCGTGAGTTGAACTGTCGTCGCGCGGCTTCTGCAGCGTTTCAGGAAAATGTTGGTCGTCAGGGCCGTGCCAACTTCCCTCACGGAATCGATCTTCTTACTCGCGCGGACTATTTCTCAGTTTCCAACCTCCGCCATGCGTACTTGGATGTGAGTGTGTTTATTGCTCGGTTTCCAGAATACCGATATCACCTGTTGGATCACCTTGTGGCACGGAAGATTTCTCACTGGGATGCAAACATTCGGTCGCTTGCTGCTAGTGCTCTGGGGAGAATTGGAAGCCTGGACCCGGAGCACACAATTGCCCATATTCTTCCTCGTCTGTTAACAATCGCCACATCAGCTGAAGTGGAAGTCGTTGAACGCCATGGAGCCACTCTCTCGATCAGTCATCTCCTCATGGCGTTAGCTGAACGTCCAGCGTTTCTTGGTGGTGAGTTATTGCGCACCATCAAAATGCTCCCAATTGAAATCGAGAAGCGCCGGCTCTTTCGCGGTCGCGGCGGCGAGATGATTCGCTCAGCTGTGTGCAACTTAGTTGAAGTGATTTCATGCGCGCGTCTTGGGCTTTCGTTTGCTCATGTCAAGAAATACTTGGCAATCCTAGAGGAATGCATGATTCATCCGACCGAGAACGTTCACGAATGTGCCATTTCATCCTTTCGAGCGTTCTCAGCCCAGTATTTGTCGGGCGTTCTGGACAAAGCTAAAAACCCAGCACACATCAAGTTTGTACAGGAAATTGCCCCCAGATTCGTTCGAAACGGCATCCTGACGCCGGTCAAAGATTCCTCATCAACAGCTTCAACAGTTCTGAATCCAAATGTTGCCGCTCGGCGAGGATATTTGCGTGCGATTGGCGTTGCAGCGAAGCCGCTTGTGCAGCCTTTGATGAGCGAGTGCATTACCACGTTGATCCGTGCTGTATCGCTTTCTCAACAAACGTTTGACGAAGAAGATGCCGAGTCTCGAGTCGCCGCCGTGCGTGCACTAGTTGACCTTTGCGTACGAGATATCGGTGACGAGCGAACACAGGTGAATCTCACACCAGCAATGGAAGACAGCGTTGTGGAAACTCTCATTGATAGTGTTAAACTGGACTACCGCATCGACGAGCGTGGGGATGTCGGTTCGTGGATCCGCAAAGAGGCGATGTTGGGACTTGAGAGCCTCTTGCGCGCCCAAAACGTCCGCATTGAAGCTGCGTGTGTCGGGTTGGTCGGCCAAGCAGTAGACAGCGACTACGGTCGAGGCGTGGTCACTGATGTGATCATTCAGCCCGAGTTCATGCACACCTCCAATCCGTCTGTGGACTCGCTTTCCATAGTGAATGAACCAGGAGTAGAGGAAGACAACACTGAAGGGAACGACTGCGCCCCTTTAGGCCCTTTGTGTGTTGTCAAATTCGAGAAACCGTCATTTGGCTACTATTACTTTGGAACGACTGGTACAGGGCACATTCGCCTCCAAAATCTTCGAGTTGTCAATCCAAGCCCGGATGATATTGAGATCCCCGACAGTGACGAACGAGCACGAGTAGTTGAAGCTGGGAGGCTACACCAAAAGAGCAGCCTACATAGTAGTCGTGCAGTGCGCTTTGGAGCCCGACTTTCCCCCGACTTAGTCGGAAGTGTGGTACGTACTTCGCTTTAATCGCGATTCACCTGATTTACTAAATGGATCGTTTTTGCAGATGGCAGTGCTTTCGCAGCAGCTTGCCGAAAAACTTGACAGTATGCGCGCAGTTGCAGGGGGTGTCCTATTTCGCCTCTTGCATTCATCTCACCCACGTGTCGATGCGATTCCTGACCGCGTCGAACTCGAGACTCGAATCTTCCCATCGTCGCTTGTTGTCAACTGGTCAATGGCACATGACACCTTCCCTCTGGTCGTGCAGATGATGGACTTCTCGGCGTATCTTGAAGCGGTGACAACTGGTATCGTGCTGAGCGTCGGCGGTTTGACCGAAAGTGTCGTCAAGGCTTCGAAGGCAGCACTATTCGACTGGATTCGTTGTCACACGCACGCAAAGAACTTCGGGCTCGTTCGTCGGTTCGCCTTTTGTCTGATATTTCTCTTTTCTCGCAACAATGGGGATGATCGTGTCATAATTCCAATCATGAAGACCTTGGCGATGCTTCTAGAGAGCAATTTGATAGCATTCCTGTTCGAAGAGAAGCAAGGTGGCCAAGTCTCCGATTCGAGTGAGTTTGGGAGAAAACTTTACGATGCGTTGCGCGACGAGATCAAAAAAAGCACCTCTGTTCCAAAGCTCTCAGCCGGCATTGCAGTTCTTGTTGGCCTGTTGCCGAGTGACAGTGAGACTCAAGCACGGGCGCTCAAGGCGTTGCTGCTGTTCCTTGCCCACCGATTTCCCAATGTCCGTAAATTGACGGCAGAGCGCCTCTACACACGCTTGTTAGTTCACGAAGAGGTCGTTGACGAGGAAAAAGTGCGCCATAGTTTGATGATATTATGTGCGTTGAGAGAGTTGGCTCTTACAAAGTTGCAATGCTTCGATTACAGTACGACTTGGTGCTCGAGAAGCTTAGCGACACTGCATGGGATGCACCGGTAGGATGCTGCTTTGTGCATATTGCATGTCATATTCATGGTGCTTACAGCTGTTGCGATCGAAAGGTTGCACAAGCACGAGAGGCGCGAAATGAGATTCTGGAGTTGCTCGACATGGAGCGGCCGCAAAAGAAACCGTGAGTTTGTGCTAGTTTGTACTTCGAGTTTATTGCCACCGGGTAACACTCACTTGGATACGTTGCTTTGCTAGTCGTGCTGCTGTGTAGGCAGGGTCAAGTTGGCTTTACCACGCCACACACATAAAATAAAAACTCCTAGTCATATAAAATGACTGATTTAAGGATATACACAAAAACAACTGCATCTGCGAGCAAATCTACATCAACACCAATCGGATAGGAGTCAATAGCACATGGCGTCGCGCACAAGTCCCGGCGAACGAGAATATCTTGGAGAATACAAGCCTGTCAACTGGGAAATCCGCCAGCCCCGACATCGCAGGCATTGCCCCGTCATGTTTCAGACGCTTCGGATTACGTTCTTGTCCAGATCGCTCGCTTATCATAAATATGCTAAGAAACGCGAGTCGACTTGCTGATGGAAAACGCTCCTTCTCAACAGGGATCGCTACTTGGTTGAACCTACCCAGTTCAGGTTCTAAAGCCTCGCACATCTCCTCATTAGCAGGCAGCTGAAAAATCTCGAGGCGACGATTCTTCATAAGCATGCTCGAAACGCATTTGAGGCTACCATGCTGCTCCCACATCAACGATGCGTTATCAAAGTAGCACGCCATACGCTTCAACTGTTGCGCGATACGAGTACTCATATTACTCAGCTCATCGGTGAAAGCGACAATATCGTCGAAGCTGCAGTCCAATTGCTGGATATTCAGCTCGCTGTCACGATACACATCTAAAAATTTCCGCGAATTGATGGCATCGCCACGGAATCTCAGCGCCTTTAGGTTGACGCATGAGACGAGAGCTCTTGGCAATGTGGTATCCATTCCAGATGGTATTTCAAGGTAGAGCTTCGTCAGATTTGATCCAATGAGCTCCAGCGCTCGCGGAAGTCCCGAGGTCCCAAGATTTTCAGGAATAAAGCTTAGCCGCAAAGAGTCAACCACAAGCTTAGGTACTTTATATCTTCCGCGCCGAATTTGGCTGTGCTTCACTTTGTTCACGCCGTATCCTGGGATAAGCACACGGGCAAAATCCTTATTGCCATCGTCACGAAGCACCTTGACATGATGAACATCCGTGCTCAGAGTCCATGTAGCCTCCGGTTCATTAACAAGACTGAGCTCATCGTGCAGTCCCGTGTTTACGAGCGTTGCAATAGTCCCCTTCTTCAGCATCCCAGTCCTGAGAGTGTCGTCATAGTCGGAATTGCTGCTTTCTTCTCCCCTAGTTCCGTCTTGGTACCCATAAAGAAAGTTCGTGGGGTCAGGAGAAGCGAGCAACTCAGCTATTGCGTCAGCGTCTGCTGCTTTGAGTATCACATCGTTCAGCTTCAGGGATTCGAGGTGCGAGCAAGCGTGTTTAGAGAAAAAAGCATACGCGAGGTATTGCCAACTAAGCGCACGCGCCTCAGGGGTTGCAAGTTCACAATCGAGATAGATGCCTAAGGTTACCACATTCAGAAGTTCGGCAAACGCTGAGTACCACCTTCCCATCAATGCAGGCCTATGAATTTCCCCGCCAATCTGAAGTCGGTCAACAAATGCGCAGTCCTCGCCTCTCGAGCACACCAACTTTTCAAAAAGTCTTCCCCAGCGCAGCACATCACCGATGCGGAGCAGGTCAGGAATTCCTGTGAAGATGTATAGCTGCTCGATCACCAACTCATTTCCTGACGTCACCATCTCTTCGATTGCTAGAAGAGAATTTGTCGTTAGAGCTCCCGACGCATCTAGCCGGACAGTTGTCATTGTAAAATTGCAGCCGAGAAGTATCGGAGTTCGAGTGTTGTGTGGCAGAAGCAGTGGGAAGCGCCACCCACCATACTTTGAAACAAGCCGCTTGACGGCATTCCACCACCTCGCTATCAGGTTCTGGTTCTCAGAATCGTACACGCTCATAGTAATGGGGATTTCAAGCGGCAGCGACGAAAACTGTCCTCGGTTTTCTGCAAGCGCGTACACCTTAGAAACAGTCTTTTCAAGCAGTTGTCCAACCTCTCGCGCCTTCAGTTTGCCAAAAAAATCCTTAACAACGTCCAATCCTAAGTCAAAGTCGTCGAGGTCGATGTGAAACATAAGATCGCCGCTGCCAAACTCCTTGGTCTCCAACGAAGCCATTTTGCTTTCCGCCAGATCGTCTTCCCCGTTGCAGAAATGCAGCAGAACGCGCCGCAGCATGTCGCGCCCAACTCGATCGAGCGCCGCAAACAGCACAGAAGCACCCCGCAAGAGGTCGAGGCAACCGAGCCGCGCGGCAGGAGCGACACCGAGCCCCGCCACCTTCAGCGCGTGGTACGTCACCTCGCCCAGCACGCGCCGCTCTACTACTACACACCCGCGCAGGGGCTCGAGCCACTGACGAAGGAACTCCCAGCGCTCGGCGTCGGCTTCAAGCTCCATTCGTTCGCGAGGTTGCGGTTTTCACGAGGCAAGCAAGAAAACAGGTACTACCGGTAATAGTTCGGACCCAAGAATGCAACGGATGACAATTGACAACAGCAACGCGAAACCTCTCAGATTGGACATCAAGGCCCTTCGTGCCAGTTGGATGAGCAACGAGTTCGTGTACAAGCCGGACCCACTTTGCCAAGTAACAAGCTGTGGGCTCCTATCGCGCAAGCCCGCATGAATTACCATTACGGGGCCATAATGCTGTAATGCTGCGCAACTACGGCTAGCATCAAAACCTCAAGACCAAGAATCCTGATGATCTTCAGTTGACCGGTATCCTGAACCTCAGTTGATCTGGCAGCTTGGGAGCCGAGTCTCCGTGGCATTGTAATGCACACAACTGCGTCCGCGTCGATCGTGAGATGTTGTACGCCCACGGTAATTATCGCACAAGGCGAGTTTGTGCTACTTTAGGTCACAGGCGTGCTCCTACTATAATAGCGACCTCATGCGTAGCATACACTGATGCCAAGAATTCTGAATCCTCAGCACATCAATCGGGTGGTTCTATTCGTGCATTGTAAAGTAAGTTTTCCAGCCCGTCTCACGACGAAAGAGAAAGCTTTCAAGGATGCAAAAGTTGTAAGCAAATGCGACCTTATTGAACGAGTTTACGAAGATCTTGTCCCAGCAATTGAGTGTAGCTGCACCCTCAGTTGCAGTGACTGAGCATACGCTTCTTTCGGTTTGGATTTTGCACTTGCGCATTTCTGCGGCGGCTGTCGTAATTTTCGGTTGGAGGGTCAATGAGAGCAGACGCTGGGAGGAAAGCTACCGATCTTGCTTGCTTCTCCATTGAGCTCTTGGTCGTCACTGCACCGTCGCCAAAAATTGAACGCAGCAGGGTCAGCAGGTGTCGAACAACATTCATCGACTCTGCACGGGTTTGCTTCGGCATCGCCGACCATTCTGACATGACGCAGCATGCTGGATACGTCAGAACCGAGTGGCTCGAGAATCGGATGCGCACAAATCCACCGAGATTCGCAGGCAAGCCTAAGAGGAGGTTTGTGGTTAGAGTGAAATCGCTCGTCATACCCTGAATCCTAAATAACGCACAAATGCAGTGGACCAGTTGCCAGTAGCGGCGGAAGTCCTCCGAGTTTGCTGGCTGTTGGTCACACCTTCAGGGGGTCATAGCCATGTGAGGAATTATAATTCAAGCACGAATTTCAGCAACATTGCAACTGCTTACAGAGGCGACTGCCCAGGTGGATCTCTACGCATGCGCGCCAAGAGTGAGTAGCAAACGTGTTAGCTGAAACCCCAATAGTGTAAATAATATCCTTACTTATGACAAGACACTAGCCAGCCTGCACCCAAACGCGGCAGTACGAGCAGCCTTTTCTTCATGAGCCCATCGAGAGTGTCAGTATCTGCCACCGTCTGCAGCGCCATGACGGCTGGGGTGCAGTCCTACATACTCCAGACGGTGTGAGCGTAGCATCAAACGACAGCGTAGTGCAGAAACTTACGAAATCAATGAAGGCTCTCCCCACTGGGTCGGTTGAGATGGTGGCATTCTTGATGGTGACTGCGAACTTTTCTCCCGATGCCAGGTCGCTTGTGAGCAAAACCCGCGGGTTCGGCTTTCTCCCCACAAGAATGCACCTTCGGACAACGGCGCATGTGGTGAGATACATTGAAGTCCATTACACAAGGAATTGAAAGCACCCGCGCGTCTTGAGCGCGTGGAGCAGCAGCGTTCTTGTCAGCAAGTCGCTGACTGCAGCGTTTCGAGTCAGGGCAAGCTCTCTGGTTGGTTACAACCCAGGCAGACTGGAACGCACCAAACTGCGAGAGCTCCGTGAACTCGTCGACGCGCGTCGAGGCCGAGATGCCTGCCGCGGTCGCGAGTCCCTCGAGCTTCTTGGCGAAGAAGTGCGCTGAAATGTTCTGCGGCACCACCGCGAACAGCTGCTTCTCGGACTGCGGGAGCTCCAGCACGCCGTTCAGCACGCTCTGGAGACAAGCGGAGTCCAATTAGCCAGAGCGGTCGTCCGCGCGCTGAAGACCGCGTACGTTGCCCAGGAAGAGCAGCGACAACCGCTCGACGGCGTCGTGCGGCTGGCCGCTTGGGACGCTCAGCATGACGCATCTCCGCGGGCTCTGGGCCCGCAGCGGGTCGCGGACCAGCGCCAGCAGCTGCGCCAACAACGCGCCTGTCGCCTCGCCCGGCCGCTCGTTCTGCTGCTCGCCCAGCGCCACGCGCATGTGCCACGAGCCGATCGCCATGCTCTGCCGATGCTTGCGTGGTTGAAGTGGCTTTTCTCCCATACAAACGCAAAAAGGAAAACTTCAACCACTGCATAAAGCGATACCCTTTGGTATGAGCTACTCAGTGGTCAAGCTAATCAAGATGAAACGACCTGCGATAACCGAACAGTGCGGCACGTGCCGCTTTATCTTGAGCGTTGTATGTCGAGCACGTTTTCCCTCGTGGCAACGGCTCATTTTATCACCATCGAGAAAGGCATCACCTCGGCGCCGGCGTGTCGAGAGGCGATGGACACCGAGGGCTTCGCGTCGCGCGCGTGGCTGGGGCAGTGGATGTCGCCCGAGGAGGAGCCTGTGAACAACTACTACGAGGACCACAAGCTCATGGAGGGCGCGCTGATCAAGCTGGGCGACTACGCGCACTACCGCTACTTCCTGCTCTTCCGCAACGGCCGCTTCTGCTACTACGAGCTGCCCATGCCCGCCGAGGTGCCCGGTGAGCAGAAGCGCCGCGTGCACCTCACGCTCACCTCCAAGCACCTGCGCGGCGTCATGATGCTCAACGCCTCGGGTAACACCAAGGACGTCGCCAAGACCGAGGACGAGTACGACGCCGACCTCATCAAGCGCGGCTTCGTCTTCAACCGCAAGCGCCTCGAGATGCAGCTTACGGGCTACTCGCCCACGGGCCAGCTCATGTGCTGGAAGCTGCGCGCCGCCAAGGACGCCGTATTCGTCAAGTGGGAGCGCGCCTTCCGCCTCGCGCTGCGACCCATCTGGATGCAGAACACGCCCAAGTGCATGGTCTGCAAGCGGGACTTTGGCTTCTTCATCCGCCCGCACCATTGCCGGTAAGTGATTGCAGGTGAACGCATGGGCGGGAGAGCATGCACTCACTTACTCGCTCACTTACTCACTCACGATGACGTGTTTCTGCGCACAGCAAATGCGGCACCTGCATGTGCGACGACTGCTCCGTCTTCGTCCCGCGGTTGCCGATGCAGGGGTACTACGAAGAAGTTCGCATCTGTCGCGACTGCTCTCCAATTCGCATCCAGAGATCCTCACTGAAAATTGGCACCCGCGTGCTGGTCTACGGCATGCTTGCTGGACGTATTGTGCAAGTTGACGCCGCCGACGACTCTGAAAATGGGCATGCCTACGTCAACGTAGAGCTTGAGAAGAAGACAAACAATGAGTTGCGGCGCTTCTCGCTAGAACACGTTGAGCTGTACTCGGACGCGGTATTATCGGCAAATCGTATCAAGGGTGCGATTCGGCAGCACCTGGCCCACTCCGTCTTCCGAACGCAGCTCAATTTCAGCACCTGGAACCTACTCGAAACAGTTCAGGAGCAGAAAACCGTGCAGATGGTGCGAATTCTCAACAAATCGACGAGTATTACGGAGCTGCACTCGATGGTGCCAAACCTTGGCTCGATGGAGACGATGTTCATCCCAACAGACAACAAAACAGAACAGGAGCGTGTGCGCGCGTCGCTTGCGCACTATCGTGGCGTGCACGTAATGTTTCCTCTGCGGTTAGATACAGTTATGAAGTTGATCGATCAGTTCCGGAACGGAATTCTGTTACACCGGGTGTATGTGCGTCATATCCTGGATGAGGCAGAAAAGCTTTTCACTGAAGTCCACCAGTCGCCAATGAACGATATCAATATTCCAGTCGGAGTACAGCTAATTGTCGTCGGCGACATTCATGGACAACTTGAGGATCTACTCACGATCCTCGACAAGAATGGTGTACCTAGCGCAAAAACGTGGTATCTGTTCAACGGGGATTTCGTCGATCGCGGATCTCACGGCATAGAAGTAATGCTCTTGCTACTGACGTTCAAGCTCCTCTACCCAGAGTATGTTTTCCTCAATCGAGGAAATCACGAAGAGCGACTGATCAACGAGGTGTTTGGTTTCGAAGACGAAGTCTACACCAAGTACAGCACCGAGCACGACGAAGTAGCAGGATGGGATGGTCTCAGCACATCCGCAAAATATTCGCCCATGAAGCTGTTCCAGATGTTCGAGAACGTGTTTGGACTCTTCCCGTTGTTCTCGCTAGTAAACAGCAACATCTTCGTCGTGCATGGTGGTCTGAGTAACCATGAAAACGTGTCTATCAGCGAGCTCCTGCGATTGAACCATCGACGTGAAATCCCAACGCAGGGCACCAGTCGTGAAGACGAATTGTTTACACACCTGCTTTGGAGCGACCCTCGTGATGAAGAAGGATGGAAGGCTTCAAGCAGAGGTGCGGGTGTCGAATTTGGCCCCGATATCACGCGCGCATTCTGCTCTGCGAATGGAATTAGCCTTATCATTCGATCGCACGAGTGCCGAGAGGAAGGATTTGACATCGTGCACGACGGCCTGCTGCTGACCGTTTTTTCTGCTTCGAGCTACTGCGGGTC
This sequence comes from Phytopythium chamaehyphon, assembly GCA_023334415.1. Classification (NCBI taxonomy): domain Eukaryota; phylum Oomycota; class Peronosporomycetes; order Pythiales; family Pythiaceae; genus Phytopythium; species Phytopythium chamaehyphon. Next base: position 28,360 of record JAASGX010000127.1, on the reverse strand, counting down.
TCAAACAAACAAAGGAGCTTATGTTCAACTACAGTTCATGGAGAGCCAGGAGCTGAAGCCACACGTCGTGCAATACTACTCTCAACCACTACAGAGGCTCCAGGATGCCGGAAGGAACGAGTGGCGTAAGAAGGCTTTGCGTCTCGAACGCCGCACAGTGATGTCGCTGGTAGAGCTTATTTGTGAGAAGAAGAATTCGCTTATGATGGCCTTCAATCAGCTGGATACGACGGGATCTGGACGAGTGTCAAAGCTGCAATGGAGAGACACACTTCAGAAGGTCCTCGGTATCGAAGTCAAATTCCTGTCGTACTTTAACCAGCTTGCAGCGCTTGAGACGGATGCACTTGGTGGCATTGACTACCAAAACTTTCTCAATCGCTACACGGTGGAGCTTGATGGTGGAAACATCGAATGGAGGAGAAACCTTATCCGAAAGGTCTGGATGGGCTTTTGCCAAGCACTCCCACGTCCAACTGAGCTTGATGTGGACAAGATGGACCTTCAAGAGAAGCTGCACCTTGCGTTTGATCTTTTCCAAGCCAATGCAATCGCAACGAAGACCCCGCTTGCAACCGTGAACGAAAGAGCTTCTTACAATGGGAGTATCGCAAGCCAGCGCAGCAACGAGAACTATCTCCACCATGGACTTGTGACGTACGAGGTGTTTCGAAACACAATCCAAGGGAAGCTGGGTTTGGGCGAAACGTTGTCCGAGCAACAGATTTTCGATCTCATGCAGCACATGGATCAGAACCACGATGGACTTGTTGATTACAACGAATTCTGCTCGTTCTTTTCGGAGTTCAGTCGATCTGACTACCTTCAGGACCTGTTTGAGGTGGACGATGCAAAGGCAATCAACTTGCTCCACCGTTTCGGCTCGTATTTGACGCGATCTGGCAAGTTCCAGTCCCTGAAGGACGCATTCAGTGCCTTTGACACGGAAGGAACAGAGCGCCTCACCCAGAACGACATTTTGAAGGCCTCACAAGTTCTTGAAGTTGTGCCTACCCTTGATGAGGAAGACGCCAAGCTCTTGTTTGAGTCAATACTCATAACTTACTACGGCATCAACCAACGAAAGCAATGGGAATCACACGGCCTGAACTGGACGGTGTTCGAAGACGTCTTCTCCCCTGACAGCACGTTCCAGCGCCGCCTATGGCTTACGAGTCTGAACGCGTCTAGTACAAACCTGGCTGGTCTTGCTGGTGAGATGACTCTTGACGAGGATGAGAGTGTGCGTGGTGGCCATTCTTTTAGCAAGCCACAGCCATGGGTCGACGCGATGATCGACGGTCTGAAGCAGTCCCTCCATGAACAGCGCTTGTACATCAAGTACGTGTTCCGTATGCTGGACCGAAAACGCACGGGCTACGTGTCCAAGGCAAAATTTGTTGCGGCCATGAAGGCAATCAACGATGAGCGCGGCTCGCCACTGAAGCTATCCCAGCTCGAGCAACTTGCAGATGCCTTTGCTCGGCGCCGCCCAATCCGGAAGGTGTCGTCCTCGGGCGAAACAACAGAGTCCAGCGAGATGTATGTGTCGTACCCGGCATTCCTGCGTAGCTTGCGCATCGTGGACACGGAGTCTCCAGACTGTGGTGAATAGTGTGGATAAATAGCTAAATGTAAATGAACAGGCGCGATTGTTTCGTTTTTCCTGAACGGGTTGGAGCATTTGCTACGGTTTGCTAGCAGGTGGATGATGAGTGCAAACACAGATGCTGCGGAGTCCGAGCCCAGCCGACCAAGCGGCCCCGCGACCGAAGATGTCGAGATGAGCGCGACTGCTACAAAGCAGAAACTTGAAAAGCTCATGACAGACTTTGCGACGTTCGACGACGTGATGCGGATTGGCACGCGAGTACGTGATGCATACATAGCTTTCCCCTTAGTTTCAATCGATGAGCCCAGCTAACATGTGTGAATCCACCAAGCAACGACGCGAGAAAGATGAGTTCCGCCTGGCCGAAATGAAGAAGGAGATGAGTCGACTAGAAGCCAAGCTCGAGGCCGAGATCAAGAAGCGGATCGAGATGAACAAGTCGCTCCAAAACTACTGCGACGAGCAAGTGGCGCAAATGACTGCAAATTTTGAGGCACTACTAGACGAACGCGCGAAGCAGGTCGCCACACGACTGGATCAACTCGCAGAGGAAATCTCAAAACTGGAGACGCTTGTGGAGGACGAGAAACGCAACATCCCACTGATGATTGAGAACAAAACAAACGAGTTGACCCAGAAGTTGGTTGCGTTCATGGATGCGTTCGATGCCGAAAGGAGGCGACGTGCAGACCAAGAGGCGGCGCTTTTGAACCGCTTGAGCACACACGAGCACGCAACCACCGAGGCGTTTGAGCGCGAACGAGTACGCAGGAAATCACAAATGCGTATGCGTTGCAGGTTGCTGCTGTTGACGGACTCTGGGTATTGGTGTAGAACGACCGCGAGCGCAAATATGCTGAGCTCAAAAATGCGCTCGACGAATACACTACGACCCGACGGCGCGGGGACGAGCGGTTCGCTACTTTTGCCAAGGAAGAGGTTGCCAAAATCCAGAATGCTCTCGTTGCGGAGGCGCAGGTGAGTTTTGGTTGTCCTTGGCAGTTGTAAAATGTGCGAATGTGAGAGCTCAAACGAACGCGATCGCCACAGGCTCGAGAGCGCGAGGACGACGAGATCATTGAGGCGCTCAACCGATACACGGCCAAGCTGCAGGACAGTCTCAAGGTCATATCTGGTCCCGACGCATGAGCTGTGATCAATATTGCGATGGAATGGCGAAGACTTGAGACTTTTCACATGAAAGCGCACTCAATCGCCCACAATCGCTTTAGAGGTGCCCAAACCATGGTGGGTCTGAGGTCGACCTTTACTTTATCAGTTTCGTACCAAAGCCACTTCGCCTTGTTGACAGCGTTCGCGCTACGGAGCTTCGCCGCCACGGCCTCGTTGTGTGTGAGCACTCGAGAGCTATGGCGGTTCATCAACAATGCCTTGGCATGAAAGACACGAAGATGCATTGCCCATTAGCATTGCGGGTCAAAATTGAACGGCTATGTTGAAGTGACCTCGTCACGTCCATGTCCAAATCAGACGCCCTCCCATTGGCCGAAAACGAATCCATCTGCCCTCCCATTGGCCAAAACCCTCCTCACCCTTTCGCTCGAAGATCGCCATCAGATCCCTTTCATTTCTAGAAAAGCCGCCTGGAAGAAACCTTCGCCACTAGTGATGCCGCGTCCGACCGAGCGCTCGCCGCTGCTCACCTCGCCCTCGCGCACCAAGGGCGCGACTAGCAAGAGCCCGGCCGCCTCCTCTCCCTCGGCCTCGGCCTCGCTGCCGCTGTGGTTCAGCTGGGCCGTGGGGCTGAGCGTCGCCGCGTCGCTCGGCTGGCTGCTGCTCATCGCCGGCGCTCGGCCGTCTGCTCGCTCGCCTTTGCAGGCGGCCAAGCCGTCGGCTAAGCAACAAGAAGAAGACGCTGGCAGCTTCTACCTGTACGCGGGCGTGTTCAACTCACTCGTGGGCAGCTTCCTGTCGGCCAGCGGCTACTGCTGCCAGAAGGTCGCGCACAACCGCGTGCAGCGCTGCCCGGAGCTCGGCGCGGCCTCTCAGCAGCGCATCTTCTTCGCGGGGCTGCTCGTGCTCGGCGTCGGCACCGTCTCAGCCGTCGCCAATCTCGGCATCCTCGGACAGGCCGTGCAGGCACCGTTCGCGGCGCTCACGCTCATCTACAGCGCGTTGCTCGGGCGGTTCGTGCTCGGAGAGCCGCTGCTCTCGGTCGACCTGCTCTCGAGCGTGCTCATCGTCGCGGGGGTTGCGGGGGACGTCATTGCCGCCCAACTAGCAGATCTCCCGCCGCCGCGCGCCTATGACCTCAGGTCGCTCGGCGCCCTGATCTTCCGCGACTCTGTGATGCCGATGCTGTACACCATCACTGCGATCGCATACATCACCATGATTCTGCGACGGGTCCACACGCGCAAGCTGCACCGAGGAGCAGTTGGCCTGCTTGCATTCAGCTCGTGTGCTGGCGTTATGGCTGGATTCACGTCTCTCGCTACCAAGTCTGCAGTTCTGGTTGCGTCCTCGGCGTTTTCCAAGCATGTCGGCGACGACTCACTACAGCATCGCAGTTTCCACCACGTGGCAACGACGCTGCTCAACCCAATCTACGTGCTCATTCTTCTCGCGATCCCAGCGGCGCTCGTGCCGCAGCTCTACTTCCTGAACAAAGGGTTGGAACATTTTGGCACACTAAAATTCGTGCCGCTGTACCAAGCATTCATCATTTTGGGCAACATGGGATGCGGTATGGTTTTCTACAACGAGATGGCTGCATATGGAGCTTTACCGCTTGCCTGTTTTGCCGCGGGAATCGCTATAACGCTGTCAGGAGTTTGCCTGCTTCTCGCAAAGGTTGATCGCGATGCTAATAACGGACTAGTTCTTCCTCTGTCAGCCGCAGCGACAGCAGAGTTGGATGCCGCCATGCCCACTTTTCCAACTGAGTTTGCATTTGAAGCCATGGAGTTTGCCACTGAGGATGTAACACCGCTTCAAGACTTTGATGAGTGCAAGCATACAATTGTCAAGCTTCTACGCTCAGCACAGTCATCTATCTATTACTCGACTTTCCTGTGTGATTTCAACCAGGAACTCGAAGGCGAATCAACGCAGATTTATCAAGCAAAAAAGGAGCCGACGACGATTGCATCGCTTCTGAAAGCGGCTGTGAAGCGTGGAGTGGATGTTCATGTGCTATATAATCCTGCAACCGACTATGGAACTACGACAACTGAAGACGTCCGCAAGCTGCTGCTTTCCTCGGACGCAAGCTCGAGTGACGGGCGACTTCATTTGGCATATTCAGAGAGTGACCTTGGACCGAGCTGGTTTACGCAGTGGATATCCAACAACTCGAAGTACGCTTTCCACCACCAGAAATATCTCTGTATAGACGGGAGCACCATCATGGTGACTGGTTGTGATGTGAATGCTGAGCGCGCAGGTTGGTTGAAGATGAATGGCATCGGTTACTACTGGCATGAGCTAGGTGTAGTCGCGCCGTGTTCATCAGCTATGTTTGAGTGGATCAAGCGTAATCACCAACCATCTAGTCCAGGAAAGAGCGCAGAGGAAAAAGAGTTTCGATCACCTCCATTTCCGCTGGTTGCTGGTGGATGGAGAGAAGAAAACGCCATGGTTCACCTTATTCTAAACGCTCGTGAGTCCGTACAACTAGAAAACCAGATCCTCATTTCGGGTGGCGGACTGCAACACAATCGTATATGCGCCGCTTTGGTCTCCCGGATCGCCCGGTCACACCAAAACCGTGAACCATTCCGAGCACTTGTGTTAACGAATGCTGCTCAACAAGATGAACCATCCGTCGTTACTAGGCTGTACTGCGCACTATCAATACAGTGGTCGCTAGAGCAGTTGGAAGCTTGTGCAAGTTCGACGTACGGACTTTCAAAGGCGGAGCTGGACCAGTATCTCTTTGTCGGGCGCCTAGAAAGCGAGCCACAAGCAAGTAATCGCGGTGTTCTGATCAAAGTGCACTCCAATATTCTGATCGTGGATGGCTGGTATGCTGTGCGCTCGTCGTCCAACTTGTCGGATCGAAGCCTCAGCGCTCGCTCCACCGATACGGAGCTCGGACTGATGTTCTCAGGCCCCTCCGTCGTTGCCTTTCAGCAGCAACTACTAAACATGTATATGGGGACCACTGGTGAGTCCTACTCGGTACTGTTCGTTATCAACTATGTTCGGCATCGAAGCCACCTTCGTGATGAATGCTGTATCGTCGAGCTCAAAAAGAAGTCGCCATGGCACCCTGTGCTCACATGGTTCTTGATGAATGCGTTCATCTACTGCAGCGAAGGTGCAACGGGTGGTCGTTACGAAGTTTCCTACACAACGACAGCGATCATCGCTGAAAATGAAGTTGCATATCCCAAGCATGTTGCTATCGATAGCCCGATGCCAACAGCTGCTAGTGACGAGATCAGTGTAGCCCTTGCATGCTAAAGTCATTGTGATGCTCACTACTTCAATTCAATCTCCAATAGTATCATCTAGCGTTGATGCATATTGGAAATGCAGTATTGCGTTTTTGATCTTGGCCATGTCCTCGATAGTCGGAGTTTCCTTGGAGAAGGAAGATACTGGAATCAGTGGCATCGCCGACGCCCACTCCATCACTTTTTGAACGAATGCAGCTCGCTGCTCGTCCTTCAGTGGCAGCAGGAAGCTAAATGACACCAACGATTGATTAATTCCTGTTCAGCTCTCACTATAGTGTTTTGATATCGAGACTCACATAGACGATTCCACGTTGACTTTTGCACCATCGACTAGAAGACTAGTAAACAATGGCGCATTTCGATCTTCATTAGGCTGCAAGACCTGAGCCAGTTGGGCGGACACGAAGACCGAGTCGAATGCATTTGCGTATCGCTTCTTTCCATATAGGTCCTCAACACGACCAACCAACGGGATAACCTGCAAAGCAACATGATATCAGTGAACCTTCATAACCCTCCTTGGCACTTTTCCTGCGTACCTTGACACCCGAAAATGACTCAGCAATGCATCGTTCTCGACGGAAGTCCGCTGACGCTTCTCCCCCATCATTGGATAGCTTTGCTTCATTATTTTCTTCGATGACGTCAAGCTCCTGGAAGCGTGGGGTATCTTCATGTTCATTGTTGCACTCGCATGCGTCGTGGTTCTCACTATTGATACCGCTGTAAATATCGTGGGCCTATTGGAAAACAGATTAGCGTCGGATGGCCGCAGAAAGCGGGATTATTCTAGTTTCTCCTTACCTTGGTCATTTTATACACTTCCCCCGTTTCGATCTCATGCAGATACGAGAGCATGTTATAAACTGCCACTTCGGTCGTGTTCTAAGCCACACAACTTCTCATTAGTCAATTATTCATCACCAACGATGCAGACCAAATTTTCCACTTACATGGCGATTCTGCTCAACTCCAGTGCCTTTGTTGTGAATCTCGAAGAGCTGCTCTGCGAATTTGTTCGATGCATCACAGCCGACACCAAGCGAGATGTAGGGACTCACAACGATATCCGTCCACATGCCTCTGCATAGAACAGATCCGTGGTTGCGCTTCTTGGCCTACACCATCCGAAGCATCAGCCGTGTCAGTTTGTCTACCGCGTGCATCCATATAGCTCCACTTTTGTTACCTGAGTGTACGACGCCATCGTGCGGTTTGGTTCCGTGTAAGTCTGGTCTCCAAACTCGAACGCAATGCCTGTATTGCGCCAGTCACGATATTGACGGATGTGAATCACACTCGCATTTTCAATGCGCTTCAGATTCATCTGCAGCAAGCGCAAGAGTGAAGTCAGTATACCAGCTGACTTGTAATAAAACGTAAAATATAAGCAGAACGCACCGTGTAGTCCCAGTCGATGAGATTGTCGCGGTAGTCATATCGATCCTCATAGTAGTGTCGTAGACGGTGATCCCGCAGACTCTGCATGTTGAAAGCCACACTTCGAGACCACCCACGAAAGACGTCGATGAGGTCATCTCGAGCGCGCATCTTCAGGTGTGACAGATCGATAAATCTTGCCAATTGTCCTCGCTCGTTGTAGACAAATTCTGTGAGCGCCTTAGCTTGGTCTTCGATATATTCGCTTGTCCGCTCTTGAACAAACGCATTGCCAAATATCTCCAGAAAGACGCTGCAGCGCTGACGCATTGGGATAGACCAGTCACTTGCAACGTTGAGCAGCATCAGATGTCTTGCAAGCACCTCCATGGAGCTCTCGAGGATGTATATGTGCAGTTCACGTCGCCGCCGCATCTCTGGGTCCCACCGCCGTCTTCTAGCAATCGTAGCGAGTGCGTGGCGAATGTCGCCAGGCGCTACTAGTAGCACACGCACGGGCTCCGTCGACGGCTTCGCTTCCGTGTCATCATATTGTTGTTGTTGCTGAGGCTTGGTACCCTCCTTGTCAAACTTCGAGTCGGCGTACAAGTGCTGGCACAGGTCGAATGCCGGGGAAACCCCCCACATGTTGACGGTGCCCATGCTCATGAGCAGCCCGCTGGTGGACCTCGCCATCGTGGATGCAAGAAGAGCTTGAGCTCAAATCTCGCGGCTCTGACCGGCAGCAAAGGATCACAAAGACGCAGCTTTCGAGCGCGAGGAATTCGTAACTATCGGCCGAAACGCGAGGATCGCGGGGCTCACTCACGCGCGCGACCCGCCGCAGGATCAAAGCCCAGCGTTTCCTTCGAGCTCCGCGCTCGTAACCGGGGGCGGTTGCAGTTCAGGCACGCGGATAACTGTAGCCATGCTTGTCATCGGCGAAAGGTCGCGAAAAGATCGCGTACCCATGTACCACCGCAATCGTACAATATCCAGACAGAAGGGTACGCGGTACCAAACTCATCATCCCTTTCATTCCGAACTCTCGCTTCAACCTCATGAAGACCGAGGTGACGGCGCGTCTTCCCCGCGCGCTGGCGCTGCTGTTGCTGCTCGTGGCCGCTTGTAGCGCAGCTGACGCTCGAGCCGTCGGCGTTTACAGCCGATCGGCGCGTTTCCCGGTGTCTTTGGCGTCCGAGGAGCCCCAGGACGAGCGTTTCAGCGCGGAGCAAGCGCGCGACGCCGAGCGGAACTGGGTGCGCGGGTGTCCGTGCCACGCGTGGCACGAGCAGGCGACGGCCTCGCGACTCTGTCTGCCGGTGGCAGTGACTCAGTCGTGGGCTGGCCCGGCCAAGAGGAAGGAGGTGTTCGCGTTCTCCACCGCGAGCGACGACCGGTGGAAGCGCTACGACTGGGACCTGGTGCGTTCGCCTTGGAGCATCAGGGCAATCGATGAAGCGCTGACGCTGGAAACTGCGCTGGTGGCCGGCGTTGGGTAGCTCACGACGGTGGCGTGGAACACGGACAAGGAGATGCTGTGCCACGCGCACGCCAAGGGCGTGCTGGTCGTGGTCAAGCACAACTTCGATGCCGTCGACCAGCTCTGCGACCTCAACGCGCGCCAAGAATGGATCGAGGTTCGCTGGCGTCGCGAGGCCACAGTGGTTTTTTGTCATGGAAGCGCTGACAGCCATCTGCTGATCTGCAGGCCACCTACGAGCTCATCGCCACCAACTACGCCGACGGCGTCAACATTGACACGGAGAAGCCCATGAGCGGCAAAGCAGCGAAGTGTCTAGGTGAACTCGTGCGCGAGCTTCGGTCTGCACTGGAGCGCCACCCGATGACAAAGAATGCCCAGGTACGCTTCGCTTGGAGAAAAGTATCTTGATGCTCCACGAGTACTGACGCAGCCTCGTTGGGGTGCTACACAGATCTCGTTCGACGTGCCTTGGGCGCCGAGAGGAGTCGACGGGCGGTACTATCCGTGGAAGGCACTGGCGGATGCATCCGACTTGCTGTTTGTCATGTCGTATGACATGCGTAGTCAGATTTACGACGCGTGTATCGCTGGCGCAAACTCGCCGCGAGCGCTCGTCCAGCAGGGAATTGATGAGTATGTGCTCGCGTTTGGCGTCTCGCCAGACAAGCTGGTGCTCGGCGTGCCGTGGTACGGATACAAGTACGAGTGCGAGGCCGGTGCTGCCGCGGCCGGCCACGAAGAGTCGGCGGCTTTCGGTGGCGGCGGTGCTGTCTGCAGCATCCCAGCGGTATGTGCACCGACGAGAGAGCTCCATGTGACGGTACCTGCCACGAATTGACACGAATGAGTCACGCAGGTGCCATTCTTCGGCGCGCCATGCAGCGATGCGGCTGGCAAGCAGCTCGACTTTGCGGTAATCCAGGAGCTCATTCGGACCAGGAAGCTGTCTCGGCAGTGGGACGAGCTGACGGAGTCACCGTTTGTGTGGGTCCATGAAGGCCTCGGAGTCGACGGCTCGGCCCAGCCTCGAACGCAGATTTGGTTTGACGACCCCGAGAGCCTCGCTCACAAGTATCAGATCGTGCACGTCTCGGGGCTTCGCGGAGCCGGTATGTGGCATGTCGACGCCCTCAACTATTCGGCCGCCGCTGGAACGCAGGCGTACAACGATACCCAACGGATGTGGCAGGCACTCCACGCCGTCGTGCAGTAGAGCCATGCCTTGCCATGGCCGAAAAGGTAAAGATGAAGCTGTGACGCGAAAAGATACGCAAGGAGCATGGAGCATGGGAGGAGCGTGTAGCTGGCGCCCTTTGGCTGGCCACGAGGAGCTGCAACTAGGTCAAGTATCTTTCGTATTTCACTAATCGAGGGGACCGCTCGCGTGATTCGCGGCGGCTCGAAGCCATTTGATCGATCTCCTCCCTCATCACCAGTGGTCCCGAGGTCACACTCACGTGCAAGCGATGAATTGCCCGCCTGCCGCTGGCGACAAGCTCTCCATGTTGCATACAAATATCCCTGGCCAAATTACTCCGCGAGCGTGGTGAGGGAAATTTGCAGAGAATGCAGTATTCGCGAAGGCCGTTTCACGTTGAAGGGCTCGCCCCAGCGGTTCTTCGATGGAAAACCCAGCCCGTTACGCCCTGCTTGAAAATCATGGCTGCCTGCATCGTGTTGTTCCTGCGATATGGTGCTGCCAAAGTCGATGACTCGAAATCCTTTGCGTTGGGTTTTCATGCTTCAAGGACGAGCGCCAAGGAGAATCGCAGTCTGATCGGATCGAGGGCCATGCGGTGGCTCCCGTCAGCTGCATGCTCACACGCCGCCTGCGACGGCGGAAGCGCGGCGGAATCTCAGGCGAACGTCGGCGGAAAACGGCCTGCGAAACGGCTTCCAACCGCCCCGCTTTCTTCCGCGAAAAGATCTGATCGAAAGGCCGCGGGGGCGAGATCATGGAAGTCCAGCGTGGCAGGAAGGATCGATACTCCATCATCCACCAGCAGCAGCCCAAGCCTTCCAGCCGCGCTTCCAGAGCAGAGCTTGCGCTCATTCCCGCTTTGGACCGGACGCCCGCAGAGCCATCAGCGCCTCGAGCCGCCATGGAGATGGACATGGAGCTCATCAACCGCACGAGCAGCGCGCCCGCCGACGCCGCGCTGCTCTCGCCAGCCACCGACGCGAGCTCGCCGCTGCCCATGGCGCCGCGCGAGTTCCCCGCCACGGCCACGCCCACACCCGGCGCGCTCAAGAAGCGGCCGTTCCCCTCGAGCCCCGCGGCCGTGGCCCCGCTGCCGTTGCCCCTGTCGATGGCTCCGCTTGAGGCGGGCGCGGAGCCATCGACAGAGGCTCCGGCCGTCGCGACGTGCAACTTCTCGGCGCTGAGCCACCACTTCCACCTGCCGCTCAAGGTGGCGGCCGAGAAGTTCGGCGTGCGCGCCACGGCCTTCAAGAAGCGCTGCCGGGCCATCGGCATCCGCCACTGGCCGTACCGCAAGGTGCGCAGCCTCAAGCGGTCGCTGCAGGAGCTGGCCGAGTGCAAGGCGCAGGCCGAGAACGGCTCGGGCCCGCCGCTGACGGACAAGCAGCTGCGCCAGCAGGCCGTCTACCAGGCGCAGCTCTCGCGCCTGCTCTCGCCCGAGACGTACGGCATCGACCCCAGCGGACAGCTGCTGCCGCACAACTTCTTCGCGCTCGACGGCGGCGCCACGCCCTCCACACCCGGCGACGACGACGACTCGGACGACGACTCGTGCGGATCCCAGAGCCCCAGGGTGCACCCGTCGCCCGCGGCCATCCACCACCACCGCCTGGCCGCGCTGGGAGCGGCTGGAGCCCGCAAGAACAAGGCCCGCAAGCACTTCTTCGCCGACTCGCCCTCGGCCGTGCCCCACGAGAGCCTCTTCTTCTACAACCCAGTGGCCGCCACCAGCGCCGCCATCTTCGACAGCGGATTCCTCGCCACGGGAACTGTTAGCGCAGACATGCCCCCGTCTTCGAGCCTCAACACGCACGCCGCGCTGGGCTTCGACGCGCTCTACGACCCGTTCGGAGCCATGGACGACTTCGTCGGCAACGACCACCCGTCCTGCGGATACTCGCTCGACTCGGTCTCGTACGACTTCTTCCCGCTGCACCCGTCGCCGACCATGGCGACCCGGAAAGCTGCGGTCGCGGCCTCGGCGGCCTCGAGCGCCAACAGCACTGCCACCAGCGCTAGCAGCAGCAGCAGCACGACGCCAGCAGCCGACGGCCTCGAGGACGACATCTTCCGCCACATCTCGCCCGAGTACGGCTGCTTGGTGTAACGAGGCCCGACACCCCCTCTAGAAGTAGCAAATAGCCAGCAGTCCCAGTAGCCCCAAGCAGCGTCCGCGGCACACACCCGACGGCACGCGCTCAAGCCCCTCTCCTTTTGCCCTATGCATGTACTAGTAGTAGTCTACGCCCCCTTGCATATTCCCTCACCTAGTTGTACTCCCCAGCATCCACATCATCACTACTGTAGCTGCGTGGCACGAGGAACAATCACAGAACAAAACAAGCATAAATTATTCCAACACGTGTGCCTTTCATGCATCCGTCATCTCCACGGCCATCTTCTCCTCCACTGTCTGATGTAAGCGAGCACTTAGCAGCACAAGCGTGAAATCGACAACTTTCTGGGACATCGTCAGCGCGAACATGGGATTCTCGCTTGTGATGATGAACAAGTTCGGCGCCATAACGATCGCTGTTAACAAGAGAAATGAGGTTGCGACAGTAACTTCAGCAACTACACCTGAAACAAAGACCCACCCATGTTTTTCGCCGACATCTTGTTGACGTGCTCGTTTCGCACGATCTCAACCATCAAGTCAAGCACCCACAGCACAAGACTGCGATACATCGTCGGAAACTCATTCACCGACTCAAGAACTGCCACGTCCTCCTGCCCACCAAAATCGAAGCGTCAGGAGCATGCCCGAGTCAGACGTCTAAGCAAGATCGCACCTCAAGCTCACAAACGTGGTAAATATGTTTTTCTGGCACCGTGTTGAACAGCCCTCTTGGTAACTCACGGAACCAAACCTTGATCAAGTTGGCTATCACGTTGACATCGGGACACCCATCGAACGTTCCGTCGTTGATCGCTCGCTTCACAGCAGCGCACTCATCTCGGTCAGGCGCGAGTCGGAAAATGCCTTCAATACTTGCTCCACCACTCATAAGTAAGCGATCCTTCATCATCTGAAGCACTGCGGGAATCTTAGCGGCATAACCATCGACGAACCGCTTTGGAACAGCTTCAAGTGGTAATCCGAACTGGATGTTGAGTGCCCGCCATGCTGGTGGTAGCCCTTCGTACCGTGCATGTTGAATGTTGTACGTGACATGAAGTTCTTGCCGCGTTTTGTACGGACTGCTGATGCGAGTCTCATACGCATCGTTACCGTCGGCCAGCAGTGGAACGAGATCTGAGTGATCATCTACAGCAGATATTTCAGGTTGTCTTGGCGCCTGATCTTGATTATTGCTATCTTCATCATGGGAAGCAGGCGCACATCCAGATTTTTTGGAACTATTAGTCTGCTCCATGCTCGTGCTATCGAGAAACATGTTGACGGGGTCTGAGACTACCAGCTTGGGCTTGGGCGAAGAGCAAGGATGATACGAGTGCTACGTTTATGAAGTCCAGTTACTGAAGTGTCAAACAAAGTGTCGGATACAATTGAAAGCTCATACCTTGGAGCGGAATTGGTTAATGCGGAGGATGCCAAGTTCCAGCTGAAACGGCGAGAGAATTTTCTGTATTGTCGCCAATCCATGTACTATGAGATCATGTTTTCAATCAACTTCCAACGAATCGAGCCCCACCTGGGTAACTGCGGTGGTCTCAGGTTCTACTAGTGCATTCATCTCGGCTCGGACGTCTACCACACAAAAAGCAAGTCAAAGCAAGTCAGACCTCACTATCGACTTGCTTTTTGCACAATTCACACCTTCTTCTGCGTCAATGACGCCAGCAAGAAACCGAGACGAAGCGTGGGCTTCCACCGCTGAACAGAACCGAAAGCCGATTGTTTGACCGTCGACACCTGTGAATTGCCGAAAATGTGAATTACCGGCTATCGGTTCCCATCGGCACTTTCCATTCAGAGGTCCATTGAGTATGACTGCTCCTGTGTCCAAGATCCACGTAACAATCCGAAAATTTCCCAGCACTTTTGTCGATTTGCCTGAGAAGCGAGCTGGCCCGCGTTCCATCTCAACGAAGATGTGGATCTGAGCCCATGCTGCTTGGGCAATTGGCTCCCAAGTTGGGCACGGATCCTCCTGGTCGTTTTGATTTGCTGGCGTCACTTTGGCAGTCAGGATAGGTCGAAATAGAGCGGATTGGCGTTGTTTGGGACGGTAGGTGTATGCAAGAGTGGTGTACACGACAACTTCACTACATATACGATCAGATTGTGACTGCTGGCATAAAGCGAACAAGCGACAACATTACCTTAATCGATGTTGCGTGCGCCTTGGTCTTGGAGACAGCGTTTTATGAAGAATTTGGTGGCGCTCGCATTCGATCCGGGCACTTTTCATGGTGAAGCAGAACACGAGGGTATATTGTCTTGGTGGTTCTTCTCTGGAAGCAGCAACAAGCACAGGAATACCACTGACGAAAATACCGCTCAAATGCTCTCTATCATTTTCGCTCGTAACACCGCAAAATGGCAAGTCTATTGAGTTTTTTTTTTCAGCATAAAGGACTTCTAAGCTGCAATTTCGTCTTCTTGTCCCTGTGGCATATCGCCTGTCGCTGCATCCTCCTTCTCACGCTCATCAATCTCACTGAGCATAAGCTGATATCGCGTCACAACGCGCTGGAGACTTCGATTCGTTGCCATTGTAGGAAGGATGTGAGTTTTGAGCAACTCGCGCTTCTCCAAGCCCTATGTTCAGCCAGCCCGTTAGATCTCGACCAACTCGTCCCTCGACTCAGTCGTATCACCCAAATAATACTGTATCACTCACCAATACAGTTGGGCTCCAGGAGCTGTCAGTAGACTGACTACGAGCAATATCATCACTCGATGGTCTAGTAGGGGTGGATAACAAAGCATTGATCAGGTGACTGCACAAGTAGAACAAGCAATAAGCGCTGAAGAACTCACGCATGGAAGGGTCCCATCATTTCTGAACACAAGTCATCCAACCGCGGTACGTCTTCGTCTTGTGCCAGAAACTTGACATAGGTCCGAACCCTGTCACTCGTAGAGTTAGCCGTCTCAATCGCACTTACTAATTGAGCGCTGATTTACATACCAGTAGCGGTACTCTATCGCGCTCTTCAGGGCCAAAGCAGCCGCAATTTGGTGCTCGAGATGCGAGCGAGTAACGTTTCGCTGTACTAGGGCGTCTGACATGTCGCTTAGCATCGCGGAAATACTGCCTCGGTGAGTCCTAGTGTATCCCGAGGCGTTTTGGAGGCGGCGCAAAGGCCCAACCTGGTTGGAAAGCAGAGGGATATTTCGTGAGAGCGAACTTTCGACAATACCTCGTACGTATCGTACAGGAATGGAGCTTAGCGAAACTGCATCAGTTGGTAACGCAGACGCAAAGTCCGAGAACGAGAAGTTATCGTCTGCAACGCGCATCCTTCAAATAGCAATAATTGTGCGTGAGAATGCTGGTAATACCAATGGAACGACTCCAACAATTACGAACCACGACTCCATTGACGAGTCAAACGTGAATGATACCAAGCTTGAGCCGCCGCGCGTGTCAGGATTGGATTTGGCGAAGGTAATAATTGGTTGACCTTTGCTCGTCACTTGGCAGCGAAGCAGGGTGAGTCTAGGATAGTCGCTTGACGTGATCTGCATACTTTCAGTTCAGCATCTCTGTCATTTCACCATCCAGCTCACAACAAGTAGCGTACATGAGTGATAGGCTCTATCGAGTTTGAGAGCGTCAGCTTTCGAAGCTTCACGTCCCAAATCTTGACGGTTCCTGACGCCAGGATCACTACTAAATACGAAGACTGACCAGGGCTGCACTCAATAACGGCGATAGGGCTCCCCAGAGCTAACATCGACCCACAACATTGATCAGTTTAATGAATTACGTATTTTTGTTCGCAATTGGTCATCGTACCGATACAAGGAAAGAGCCGGCGGCCATTTGGGCTGAGAATGTACAAGTCGCCGTTGCTGATAGCAACCGCACAGAAAGTGGTGTTTCCCACCACCGAGACTGCGCGCCCAGCAACCCGATCGGTCCATTTGATGTTGCTCCCTTCAGTGCATGAAATCGTCGAGAAGACGGGACCTAGCTCTGTTTCACTCCAACGTCAGAAGGATCGTTCAAATCAATACAACTTCGAATAAAATAGACTCACCGACGACTTCATCCGGCGTTGGGTTCTTGAGGTTGTGAACTGTTACCTCGACAGACATCTTGGGTGCTGCCGTGCTTGCTCGCTGCAGTCGACGAGATGAATCGGTGCTCACATCCACCACAAACTGAAGACGAAGCGGAAACTCGGGCAGCAACGGCTCGTTACTAGACCACGCCCCAGCCCCCCTGCTTACAGCACAGCACCAATCAGCAAATAAAGCAAATTATCAAATCTCCCGAAGCTCCAGCAAACCTTTCGTTAAGAACCGCCGGTGCTCGTGGTGTCACTTCTTTAGTCTTTGAAGTAGCTGACTGAGACGTGGAAGACCGATCGCCATCGCGCTTTCGCTTGAGTGACCCATTTTCTGCAGCTGACTTTGAAGTGTTTTTTCCTCCTGATCCATTTTCTCGTACCACTGACGACGATCCACTTGAGCCCGCTGCACTTGATTTGGATCTGACCGGAACAACGTTAACATCACTGTTCGTTGCCTGGCTAAACCCGGTTGCTGTCTGGCTTTCGAGTCGCGAGGCCATCAGGTTTGCATCTGCAGCAGTTGGAGAAGGCACCATAGGCGACAAAATGTTTCGGATGTTGTTCTGTGATGAAGCTGGATTTGAGAGTGCCGGGTCAGGAAGATCAGTTTGAAGCATTGGCGCGATCCGTTTCTTGTCATTTTTGCTCGGTTGCAGGACATTCACAGTCTGAACAGTGGCAACTTTCTTTTTCTTCTTTGGTACGAGAACAGTTGGCTGTTGCTGCTGAGGTGCAGCCTGGACTGCAGGTGCTACGTTTGCTGCACTCGGTGAGTCCTTTGACGATTTCTCTTCCATCTAGTTGATAAATAGAACATGTCAGACACATGCATAGAAATGTTACCAATAACATATCGCACCTGCAACTGGATAGGATTTTCAACAAGAGTAGATGCCAGTGTGATGCCCGCGCGTGATCCATACTGTACGTAATCGGCATTGTAAGCAATCTTGCAACCATGAGTTTCGTTTATACCTGGACTGTACCTTTGATTGCAGCAGTTTGCTTTGGTCGGCATCCGATATGGGAGCTCCAATCTCATTGCCTTCGAAATGAAAACAGCAGATTGTGCCGTCTAAACCACACGCTATCAGCAGGGACTGCTTCGTTGACCATGACAAGTCAGTGACAGATGCATCGAAGCAGTTCTTGATCACGGCAATCGGGCGGGCGAGATGGGCGAGCCAAATGCTGACCGTCGCATCCTCGCCACCAATCGCACAGCACGCGTGCTCGTTTTCCAGATCGTCTGCGTTAACTGTTCCAGCATGTGAGCATCAATAAAGCCAACTCGTTTGAAAGTAGACGTACTGAGCAGCTTCGGATTGAATCGAGCGCAAGTAACGATTCCCTGATGACCCACGAACTTGACCTCGTCGGACCACGTCGATCGGTTCAACAGAGCAGCGATATTTTTCTTGGACTTGAACGCGTGTGTGGCGCATAACGCCGAGCCATCAGGTGACCATGAGAGTCGCCGAAAGTGAGAGGTTGAGGCAGATGCCTGGAACGGCTCGCTCACAACTTCTGCCGGCTTTGCAGCGCAGTTTCGTCAGGCTCAGCAAGCAAAGCGGAGTCTTATGAACAGCTCCGTGCCCTACCTGCCAGTCCTCAACTCGCCACATCCGAACCGTTTTATCCTCACCAGCGCTCGAAAGGTACTGTTGATTCGCAAGAGTCCGCGTTAAACGCATCTTGGCACGGCATCACCCCAACTCCGAATCGAGTCGAGTCGCACCTTCCCAACAGGGTCCCACGCAACGCCTTTGACCCACCCGCTGTGGCCCGTGAGCGTGTGCAGCGGCTGCGTCATGACCTCGCTGACGCCGGCGACGCCGACGTCCCAGATGAGGATGGTGTTGTCGATGCTGCAGGTCGCGAGCATGCGGTCGTCAGGCGACCACGCGAGGTCCTGCACCTCTGCTCGCACCGGGGCGTTAGAATGGTATAGGTTCTGGCATTTAGAGAGAGCGGCGCCCACCCATGGTGTGACGCTTGAGCGTGGCGCAGCGCGCCCAGTTCTGCTTGTTCGGCTTGGCGTTCGAGCCGAAGGGCACGGGAGGCGGCGCCCCTGGCTGCAGCTCGTACAGGTGCACGAGGTGGTCGTCGGACCCCGAGGCCAGGTAGCGGCCGTGCACGGCCCAGCGCACGCAGTTGACGGCCTGCTCGTGGAATGCGAGCGTGGCCAGCAGCTCGAAGCTCGCGCCGTCGTCGCCCTCGCCCTCGGCGGGCGCCAGCGACCAGATCTTGACCGTGTTGTCTGGTTATCGAGCGCGTCAGTCCCGAGCAGCGCGCTCCAGCCAACTCCCAGCCGCGCTCACCCCCGCCCGCCGTCGCCACGATCGCCTCGCTAGGGTGCGCGTCCACGCCGTAGATGGCGCAGGCTGCAGGCGAAAACGAGGCCGTCAGAGCGCGCAGAGGAGCCGCGAGACCCGCCGGATAGACCCACCGGTGCCCGACGCGTTCTCGTGCCGCACGTCCAGCGGCTTCTCCAGCAGCATCGTCCCCAGCGAGCACTTGAGGAGTCGGCCAGCCCACTTCGCCTGTCTAGGCGGGGCTTTTCCTGCTGGGCTCTGCGCGGGCGATTATAATATGCTGGAGGGGTTTCGAAGCGAGTGGAAGGAGGGTAAAGGAGGGTATCGTTTATAAAAGGCGCTATTTCAAGAGAGTCGACTCAAGATGGCCACTTCAAGCTGATCATGAACGCGGTGGGCATGGTGCTCGTGCTGCTGTGGGCCATGAGCGGGCTGGCGGTGGTCGAGGCCATTACCAGAACGGAGAGAGGAGCGCTGAAGCTGCTGTTCTGGGCCACGGACGGACGCAACTGGGCACGGACATGGGATATCCAGAATCCAAGGGGAGACCCGTGCCTCGACAATGTGCGTGGACTGCACTCCACCGTTCTGTTCAAGCACCACACTAACTGTTGAGCGTACCTGCAGTGGTCTGGCATCGTGTGCGACCGCTTCGGACGCATCCAGGCAATGTGAGTAAATCAACACGCAACTTTTCATTTGCAGCAACGAATGCCATGCAATTAACCACTTCATGTTCAGACGGCTGTCAAATAACAACCTCGCTGGCTTTCTGCCTCCCGAGTTCTTCCGAGCTGGTCTAGACGAACTGCTGGAGCTGTGCGTCGCTGCTTCTCCGGTGTATTGAGCTAATCGCCGTGTCCCTGACGCACAAACTCCCTCGCAGCGATCTGAGCGCAAACTTTATCGCTGGCGTCGTCCCGGACTCGGTATCGGACTTGCCATCTCTCCGAGTTCTCCGACTCGACCGCAACTTCTTCGTTGGTGGTGTGCCTGCCTCCATCGGCCAGCTCAAGTCGCTCGAGTTCCTGTACGACTGTTGGCTTTCTCAACCAACTGTTTGTTTGCTGACAAAGGGTGCTGCTGCACAGCTCGCTGGGAGGCAACCAGTTCGACTCTGCGGACGCTGCGACCGGCTCCATCGTCCCCGAGGCCGTGCTGGAGCTCGGCCGCTCTCCGGGGCTCTACCGCTGCCGCATCACCGTCTGACGAATGAAAGTTGCCTTTGTGTAGCCATTAAAAAAAAACTCTCCAAACGCATATCATAGCTCCTCGCTTTTCGAACCAGCCATTTCGGGGTCGGTGCTATGAGCGAGCTGTACGCGGAGGCGGCGGCGCTGCTGCAGAAGCTCGAGCGGCGGCAGGGCGGGCTCAAGAGCCTGGCGTACGCGGACGATGTGGTCCACAAGCGCAGCTCGTTCGCGCTCGTGTGCGAAACGCTGCGCTACAAGCCGCTGCTGCGCGAGCTGCTGGCGGCCGTGCCGCAGTTCAAGGTGCCCAAGAAGCTGGCGGCCGCGGGCGCGGCGGGCGCGCCGCTGCTCTACGTGTCACTGTACGACCTGCTCTTTGGTCGCGGCAAGATCCAGGGCGGCGGCCACGTCAAGAAGGAGCTCATGAGGTTCCACAACGCCTTCAAGACCGCGCTCGTGCGCATGAAGATCAAAGCCAAGGTCGCCTCCAACGAGGCGCTGCTGCCGGAGGAGAACCGCAAGCACGCGGGTGCGCTGCCCCGGTACGTGCGCATCAACACGCTGCTGGCCTCGCCCCAGGAGGTCCAGAGCTTCCGCGCCGAGTTCCCGGACGCCAGGCAGGACGCCGACGTGCGAGACCTGCTCGTGCTCCCGCCGGGCACCGAGCTCCACGAGCACGCGCTCGTCAAGAGTGGCAAACTCATCCTGCAGGACAAGGCCAGTTGCTTCCCGGCCTTTGTGCTGCACGGCGAGCATCGCGACATGACTGGAGGCGACGGCGACGTGATCGACGCGTGCGCTGCACCGGGAAACAAAACCAGCCACCTCGCCATGCTCCTGCAACAGCAGCACGTGCAGCAGAGCGGGAAAGATACCACCACCAAGACAACGCGTCACGTATTCGCGTTTGATCGATCGGCCAAGCGGCTGGATTTGCTACGTAGGCGCATGAAACAGGCAGGTGCTGCCGAGATCGTCGAGCCATGTCTGCAGAGTTTCTTGGACGTGGATCCCGCAGATGAGAAGTACGAGAATGTGCGGAGCATCCTACTCGACCCGTCGTGCTCCGGATCGGGAATGAACAACCGTCTGGACCACTTGCTGGATATTGCGAGCACCCGCCAGGACCAAGTGGACGAGCCGGGGATGGACGAATACGAAGAAGATGTAGCGAACCGGCTGCAATCCCTCGCAGACTTCCAGCTTGAAGCACTACTGAAGGCGTTTTCGTTCCCTCAGGTCGAGCGTGTCGTGTACTCGACATGCTCCATCTTTCAGAAAGAGAACGAAGATGTCGTCATTGCTGCGCTCGAGTCCAACGCGAACCGTGAAGCTGCTCGGCCATTTAGGCTGCAGGCTTGTTTGCCGACTTGGAAACGCCGTGGCGTGGAAGTTGTCGGGAAGCTCCCAGAGAACGAAGCATCCAAACTGATTCGCGCAAATGGACTTGAGGACGAGACGAATGGTTTCTTTGTCGCTTACTTTGAGCGATCCAACGAGCCCGCAAATTCCGCCAAGGCCATCGCAGCCCCAAAAATGTTGCCAGTGAAGGAACATCAAAGTGAAACCAGCAAAGATGGACAACAGATTGATACACAGACGTCCAACAAACGCAAGAAGCTGTCCGACGCACAGCGAGAGAACCGAAAGCGGCGGAAGCGCGAGAAGCGAAAGCAGAAGAACGTGCAGAAGCAGCAGCCGGCAGAGTAGATACTTGAAAATCATCGGCGGCTTCCGCTTCAACGACAAAATCTTCGTCATTCTGTGCGTCTTCGTCATCCCCCTCTCATTCAGCACCTGGAAACTGCGCAGCGAGTCGAGGATGACTCGATTCCCTTCCACTAGCTTGCGCTTCGCAGTCTCGAGCTCCTTGCTAGGCTTGAGTTGTCCTCGACTCGCCTTACGCCACCGCATGCTTCTACGAACGCGAGAGGGGATCGGAGCCGCCTCAACTACACTCCATTGGCGGTCAGCTCGCTGCGTCAATCCATTGATTTTCATTTTCGTGTCTTGATGAACTCCTCCAGCATTGTCGTGGGCGGGTTGGGGAGTGCTAACTTCCTCGGCGGAGGCGTCGCTGGCGTCGACACCCGAGCTGACCGAGTCTGTGTGGTTGTCGTCTGGCGTGGGCTGATGGCTCAGGCGGTTGTTGGACTGGCGCAGCGAGTGCAAAGTGAGTGTCGAGGCCTGCCAACGCCTTGGAGCGACGCTGTTGTCCGCGTACAGTAACGATCATACTGAGGGCAGAGCAGAGTACTCAAGGCAAACGGAGACTTGAGATTGACACTAGTGGCGGCCGAGCATGTACTCAACGCGACGCAGACACTGCTATATCGCGGCGCCCTTGGTAAAGCCACGAGACCGTGGCCATTTCAACTTGCGTCGAGTTCTCGGAGGACGCGCTCCAGCGCCTGCACACGACCCCAGTCAGCAAATGGACGCGCAAAGGCCAAAAACCAAGGCGACTCGCCTGGCGGAGCTTTGGCGCCAGGCCCGACTCGCGCAGCAGCAGCTGCGAGTGCACGACCACGCCCTCCCTCGCCGCGATGGGCAGCGCGCAGCGATTCAGGATCCAGAACTGGACCAGGTCCTGCGCCAAGTCCCCGGCGAGAGCGCTGTCGGTGTCGCTCGAGTGCGCGTCCTCGGCCATCCAGGAGCTCAGCGACCTCAGGGTCGCGCAGTAGCGGCCCAGCCCGCTCAGAATGGCTGCGACAGCAGTATCCTCGGCGTTGGAGTTCACCTGCTGCTGCACAACCAGGTTAGCGCCTTGGCTCGACACGAACCTGAGCACCAGTGGTGAGCTCGCACAGCGTTGAACTGGGCTTCAAGCTTGGTCGAGTTCACGAGCGCCAACTGGTAGTCGTGGGTCTTCTCTTGCGCCTCGGCGAGCTCGCGAGCGCGGACCGCCCGCGCCAGACGCCGCTCGTTCTGGGCGTGCTCGCGGACGAGTCCGGGGCTGTCTGCCACCGCACGAAGCAACGCCCCAACACCCGCGCAAGCGTCAAATTCTCCGATCTTCTGCTGGTAGCTCGAGATGACGGCGAAGCCGGTCTTCTCGAGCGACCGCTTCTTGGCGGCACAGAGCTGCTCTTCCGCTGCAGCCTACCTCCTGCGCGCTTCGGCTTGACGCTTCACGCGCCAAATCTGCGTCGAAAGGTGATCGGCCACGAACTTGGCCCCACTCGGCATCGCCGCAAAGCGTAGGACCGCCGCCTGCCACGCGTGAGACAGAGAAATCGTCGGCCAGTCCTCCAATCGGCCTCGCCGGCCGCAGCGGGAGCACCGCAGTTGGTTTGCCGAACTTCGTGCACACAGTCAGCACCCCCACCACAATGCGTCACCGAATAAAGCGTCGTATAGCATCTCACCTGGTTGATGGCACCGAGCACGTACCCGATCTCGGCGCTCAGGTGCACGCTCGCCACGTCCACGTCGTCCTCAGTGAGGTCGAATGGCGGGCTGCGGACGATGCGCTCCAGCTCGACGATCTCGCCCTCCTCGCGGTCACTGTCGCTGTCGCTGTCGGCCAAGTCGATCACCTTCATCGTGGCAGATTCGGAAGTGGGCTCTTTCTCTGCAATGGCGGCATGCAGCACCAAGTTCTCTGGCGGGCGTTGGAGTCCAGACGCCACGTCGCAAGCTCGAGAAAGGTATGACAGTTTATCTTGTCGCTGACGTACGCGAGCCAATTGCTGGAGCTTGGGCCCGTGTTGCTCCCATAGCATGCAGCCTCTTGTGCTGCTGCCTGGAAGAGTTTTGCAACAGCCTCTAGCTGCTGATGCTTCAACAACAATGCACGCCGAGCAAGCATTTCGGTGCGAACCAGCCATAAAAGTACCTGGAAATGCAGTGAAAATGGACAACGTCAGTTGAGAGCACTTCAATGCGTTAACGCATTTGTTGTGCACACATCAGATGTAACTGTGAGGCGCTGGACGCTCAAGGAGGCTAAAGCATGAGGCAGAGCTGAAGTGGTAGTCAAGTCGATGGCGTGCTCATACAAGCAACCACATGCGCAGCATCACCGATATCCAGAATCCTCAATTTTCAGCGCATCAATCGAGTGAGATCGCTTGTTCCTCTCACGACGCAAAAACACAAAGCCGAAATTGCTGGAAGTTAGCTGCTGGCCCTAGCGCTGCTAACGGAGAGCTGTGCCTTGTGTAGTGAATACAGTTCTAATGTAAATTTGGAAGTCTTATTTCCTGATGTGACGCTTTCTTTGTTGGACTTGCTGCTTTGTGGGCCGGAGATGCAGAGGTTGCTTGCAACAGATCCAAAAAATATCCTGGCGCTCGTTGGTCTTTGAGTTTCTCTATCTCTGCAAGCTTGTTATTGCTTTGTGTTGCTACCCGCTCAAACTGCTCACGTGCAAGTTGGGCCAGCCCTGTCTTCTCTAAAAGTTTATCTTCAGTAGCAGTAACTTGAGCTTGCTTTTCTCTCAGCCACCGAGTCGCTGGGTCGTCGCCCTCGTCATCAAGCAGTCCGGGGCTTCTACTATCTACTGGTTTATTGGTGTCTCGATGAAGCAGCCGCACTTGCCAAATACTGTTTAATGGTGCTGATGCGTTTGCTTCTGCTTTCCTTCGAGTTCCAGGTGCAGCCTCAACCCGCTCTCTACTGTTTGGGCGACAAACACCGCGAGATTGAAACTCATCGTACATAAGCGTGAAATTGTGGTCTTGCGATAACTGAATGAGCGAGCAGTTTAGTAGGGCGTTATCCTCTACCAGTACATGGACTGGAGGAAAGCCAGCTTGCTTCTGGGAATGGTGAGGTTGTAATAGAGCTGTCCACCGAGCAAGTCGCACTATGTTTTCATTCGTTTCAATCGCATATTCTCGTGTGGCAATGTCATCACCATAATAGTCGAGTGACGGTGTTAGTGCCTTCATCGCAACGAGACGGAATAGTTTGTGACCTCGTCCTCGTCGCCGCCTCTTTGATTGAGCAGCGTGCTGCGTGCACTCAGTGTCTAGCCACCCAGGACAGCCCAAGTAGTGGTTGGTATCCACTAGCAGTGACTCTAGATCGTCTTCGTTGTCGACGGTCCCGCAATCTTGCAGAGCGGATGGGTCGATTCGAAGCCAGAAAGCATCTTGAAGCGTAATTTCATCTCGTCGTGAAGGGTGGCGAAAATCCACCTGTTGCAGACACCATTTTTTTTTTCTTAGTGCTGATAGGATTCCCACTAGCGAGAGCACGGTTCAAACCGTACTCACTATGGTGAAGGTCATATGCGGGCCAACTGCAGTGCTGCTGGCTGAGTGGCTCCGACCATCCGGTCCAACAGCAAGCGGTAGGTGAGACACCGTCGAAATCAAACAAATTTGATCCCCGTAGTGGAGCGGGATTTTTTTCGACGTATTGCCGTCCTCGAGTCCAGCACTTCTGTGGTACCAAACGAACAGTCGTAAGTCGCTCTTAAAGTGTTGCAGCGTCTTGTCAACACGTACGGGTGAACGCGGCGATGCTTTGCAGTCGCAGCCTCCTCGAGCGCGGCTTCGCGCTTGAACTCCAAAAACGCAAGATGCGGGTTCTTGATGTCTTCAAACGGCGTGGCAGGCGGGAGACTGAGATCGTGCGCCTGGAGAAAGGCCCCGTGTCCACGCAGCTTTGCCATAGCGCGCGCCAGCTTGGCCTTGGCTGACTCGTGCCCCACCTGCTGCTCTGCATGGGCATGCTCAACGAGCTTCCTCAGTTCCTTGGCCTGCGGAAGCACGCCTAGCCTCCGGTCTTTCGGCCGTAGCGACTGCGTTTGGCAGCTCTTCTCGTGCACATACTCCTGGAACTGCTGCTGCGAGGTCGCGTGCAGGTGCGCTCTCGGCAGCGTCTCGACCACTTGGAGAGAGCTGGAGACCGCGAGCACGCCCGGCCGCCTCACCTTTGGCATCGCCTCATTGTCCTGGTTGAGCTTCTGGGCCCTGCGCTCGTTCGCGCGCGCATTGAAGACCAGCGCAGACGACGCGAGCGCGTCGCTCGACGCCGCCGGCAGTTGCGGGAGGCTCGCGTGGCCCTCGGCTCGCCGCAGGATGCGCGGAAGGCTCTGACCCGCTCGCGCCTGCGTCACGCGGTCGTGACTGCGCTCGACCAGCCCATGCACGAGCTCCCGCTGCGCCACGGCCATCGTAGCAATTCCGACGGTTTCACGATGGAGGCGGCTCGTGAAGATCGCGTTATGCGTTTTCACGGTTTGAACCCACGCTGACCCAGTATCCGATTTCAAAGGGTTTACAGTATACTCAACTCAAGACATTTAGTGTAGTGTGCTGCATGGAGACCGATCCTTTCCAGCGAGGAGCTCCGCGGCTCGACCCATACCCAGCGCAAGTATAAAAGCTGCCATAAAATTTACTGGCGAGGAGACCTTACATGAGGGCGGCGGCTGGAAGCTCGGCCATGGGAGCTGCCTGCTCAGCCGGTCGACTACAGTTCGCTGGCTTAGACGGAGCCCTCGACGACGCTGGCCTTGTCGGCCTCCTGCGTGAGCGCGTCGGCGCCCGCGAGCTCCTCCTCGTCGCTGCTGGACTCGTCGTCGTCCGACTCGGCCGGCGCGTCCTCCTCGACCACCTCGACCTCCTCGGCGTCGGCGCCGCCCGCGAGCACCGAGCGGGCGGCCGCGCGCTTGCGGTTGCGCGCGATGGCGACGGCGGCGACGCCCACGACGGCGGCAGCAGCCACGCCCACACCGGCCAGGAACGCGGGCTTGTTGGCGTTGTCCTCAACCCACTGCTCGGCCTCGGCCACGTACGAGACGCCCTGGTCCTGCGTCTGGGCCTCCTCCTTCTTGTCCTCGGCGTGCTCCTTCTTGGCCTTGGAGGGCGCCTCGACCACGGGCGCCGACTTTCGGGCCTCGACGGGCGCGTCGCGGATGATCTCCAGGTCGATGTCGCCGCGATGCACGCGCAGGCGCACCGACTTGGCGCCCGCGGGCAGCTCGATGACCTCGTCCACGACGTCGTCCTCGTCGAACTCGAGGTCCTGCTCGAAGTCCTCGCTGTCGTCGATCTCCAGGTCGACGCTGCCGGCGTCGAAGTCCACGGACGCGTCGAACTCCTCGCTGCCCGAGAGCGACGCGTCGGCCTCCAGGTCGAGCGCCTCCGAGCCCTCGACGTAGACGTCGTCCAGCGAGCCGTCCACGTCCACGCTGTCGTCCTCGTCCACGTCCAGCTCGGCGTCCAGGTCCTCGCTGCCGGCCCAGTCCAGGTCCAGTCCGTCGCCCGATGCGAACAGGTCCAGGTCCTCGCTGCCCGAGTAGTCCAGGCTCGCGTCCTCGCCCTCGGGGATCTCCAGGTCCGCGTCTTCGCCCGCCTTGAGCTGCACGTCGGCCGACTGGCCCGGCGCCAGGTGCTTGTTGTAGCGCGTGCGGTGGTGCACGCCGCCCATGGGCGCGGCCAGCGCGGGGGCCGCCAGCGCCGTCGCCAGCGCCGCCAGCGTCACGAGCTTCTTGACCGTCAGCATGTTATACGAGCGCTGTTTGGGGCTTGGCCTTGGAAAACAGAAAGTGGTAGAAGCCGTGGGGGGAAAAAGACAGTCAGCAGCGCTCCGGCTAGGTGCGAGCGCGCACCCGCGTCTTGGTCAGAGTATGCTCGCCAGAGTATCCATCGCGACCCGCCACGGGTTAAACCTCGCGCGCGAGGTTTTTCCACTGCGAAAAATCAGATATGATGAGGTTTTTTCATCAGCTGTAACCCAAAAATACCGGTATGTAGGTTGAATAGGTGGGTACAGGTGATATCGATCCGAAGGTATCATTTCTATCCGACGGGATGGGTCCAAAGCCAATTGTCCAGGATCGACATGCTCAATGAGCTTCGCGAAAAGCCTCGCGACAAGCTGCAGAACTTGCAGCTCAAAGTGCAGCGCGCCGGGACCTTCAGATGGTTGCGGATCTCAAGTATTACGCCGTTCCTGATGTAGCGCCAAATCGAAGCTGCCAAGAAGCTGAAGAAGCGCAACAACGACGACGAGAACCACCACAAGATGGTCGAGGAGGTCATGCGCGAAGAGCAGATCTGGCAAGTCGTCGCTCGATAGACGGGCATTCCAGTATCCTGACTGACGTTCAGTACCAGCGACCCCTTGATGCACTCGGCGAGCGCATCCGCGAGCGTGTCGTTGGTCAAGATGAAGGTGGGAGGCGGTCTGCGATGCGGTGTTCCGCTCGCGTGCTGGATTGGATCGTGCTGAGCAACCCATTGGTAGTTTCCTGTCCCTGGGCCCGACCGGTGTGGGCAAGACTGAACTGGTGAAGGCTCTCGCTTTCGAGCTGTTTGACGACGACAAGCACATGGTGAGCATCGACATGTCCGAGTACATGGAGGCGCACTCTGTCGCGGCCCTCATTGGAGCCCCTCCAGGGTGCATCAGTCACGAGGAAGGAGGACAGCTGGCGGAGGCGGTGCGGCGCAACCCGTACAACGTTGTGCTGCTTGACGAGATCGAGAAGGCTCATCCAAAGGTGCTCAACATTCTGCTCCAGCTGCTTGACGACGGCCGCCTCACCGACTCGCATGGACGCACTGTCGACTTTGCGAACGTC
>JAASGX010000126.1:0-42667 GCA_023334415.1 Phytopythium chamaehyphon | reverse complement strand
GCCGCTGGCAGCCATTCCTTCACGCACCTATGGGAGGCGGCGAAAAGCGACGCTGCAGCGAAAGAGTCGATGGGTGGGTAGTGCGACGATCACTACCAATGAGCGCGCGGCATGCCTCCGACGTGACCGAGAGATCCAGCAGGCCAACACGTCAGCGTTGATGCACGAAAGTAATGCCATAGCAAAGCATTGGAGAGTCCTTCTTTCTCTAATCGCATGGTAGTGCCACTGTGACAAAACGATTCCATTATCGACCAAATGCAACCGAAGTTGTATTTCCGCGATGGCCGAGGCCATCCCCAGCTCTGATTGGTTGAACCCCCAAATCAGCCACAGTATCGGCCATCGTGAGGTCAATACCATGGCATCCGGCTGGCGTGCGGCGTAGCAATGAACAATGGCGGTAATTCAATTGCTTGAGAGACTTGTTGCTCCGGGTGAAAGCTGCTGAGAAGGCTTGCTCTCTCCTTCGCGAAGGCAAGCGGCAAGTTCCATCGATTATCTGACGACTCAGATAGTCTATTTGGTGCAGTCGTTCCCAGGACTGGTTGAGCTTTGTCATTAAGGCCTGCCAAGCTACTTTGACATAATCTCGGTGAGACCGCCAACTCGAAACACATCGAGCCACTGCTTGAGGTTTCAGCATTTCAAACTTTACAGCGAAACAGCGTTTTCATTCTCATCGACCAAAGTTTTGCTGTAGTAGTTGCCATTTTTACCATCAAAAGCGTGTTTTTCCTGCGGAAACAATCGACAAAGCTGCTGTTACTGGAGACGCTCAATCACCAAGACGTTGCGAGTCATGAGCACAACTTCCTCAAAATGTTGCCAATCCACCACCGTTGCCGTCCAAAGCTTTTCACCGACGGTACAGCGAAAAGCTCCAAAATCCCAAAGTCACTCTTTCAAACCGACCAAATCATCTAGATAAACATATATGTCACTCTACCGAGAGAACCCTTCCAGGCACCGCCCAATGGCGCCAATACGCCACCTCTTTCACGCCTGCACATGCGCCGACCCTTGGCGTCGCCGCCCTCGCCGCCGCCAGAGCGCGCCATGGAGCGCGCGCACGTGCTCGTGCGCCTCGGAAACGGCTGCACCCCGTCTCAGGCGCTCGTGGGCGAAGTTTCAAGCTCTCAGAGGCCCGGGATTCGCCGCACGAGCGCCGCGACCGTGCGCCTCGAGCACTCGGACATGTCGCCGGGCGTCGCCAGCATCTCGTTCGAGCGCGTGTTCGACGCGCAGCAGAGCCCCGCGGAGCTGTTCAGGGAGAGTCTGGAGCCCGCGGCGGACGCGGCGGTGGCTGGAAGAGCGGTCTCTATCGTGTTTTCGGGCGCCAGGCAGGCCGGCAAGTCGTTCCTGTGCCATGGAGACGCGGATTCCAGGCTTCCAGGTGATGAAAAAAAAAAAAAAAATCTGGGGGAAGGAAAAGCTCATGGTGGGTGGAGCAGGAGTGGCGACGCTCGCTATTCGACGGGCTTTTCGCCAGCTTGAGGGGTTTGGAGGTTGGTTCTTGGCTTTTTGATTTTCTGGTGGAGTGGGGCTTAGAGGCTGATTGCTGTGATGATGAATTTTGTTTGTTTGTTTGTGATTGTTGAGAAGATGGGGAGTGGCAGGTTCTGCTCACTTGTGTTAGTGTGGGGGAAAGTGGGGACGTGGTGGACTGCACGTTGTCAAGCGAGCCTCAGGTTGTTCCTACAAGCAGCTGGAAGAATGGGATGGCGTCGTGGATCCTGGAGCGTGCAGTATGCGTCAGAAGCTCGGAAGAAGCTGTGCACTTGTACTCGCGAGCACAAAGAGCGTGCGACGAGCAGAGTTTTGTGCTTGCACTTCATGTTGAAACGCTCGTGGATGGGCGGGTTCGGTGTGGGCGGTTCGTGTGCATCGACATCCACGGAAGGTACACCGTGGCTGTCGTGTTGAATAATGAGCTGCGGGCTCCAAGCTAATGAGATGCGTATGTTGATTAGCGCGATCATTGAGCCCAGAGGAGGGAAAGTCGTCGACTCAACAGTCCCCTCGACTCGACCATTCTTTGACGACACGCAGTTCCCCGTCAACCACTCTCTCAGCCAGGCGTTTGGCTCATTCTTAGGCAATGACAACGCAACCTACATCATCGTCGCAATTAGGAAAGCGACGCAGTACCAGCAACAGGTAAGTCGCCAGAGTGAAAATGATTGCTCGATAATGAGATTAATCTGGGTATTGTGGAATGCAGGCCATTCAGTCGTTGCTATTTGCTTGCAAGGCAAAAGACCTCCGGAGTATGTGTACCATATCCTATTTATCCGGGTTCACGACCGCTACAAGAAACACCAGTATCACTACAAACAATAGTACCAATAGCAGCAACACCAGTTATATCGACGAAGATAGCAGCGACAGACGCGTCAGCTCGTCCAACCAAGACCCATATCGTTCGCCGCGACCAAACCTCGCACTCAAGTCAGATCCTCATCATCGCCTCTCTGGCTTGTCCCTTCAGATACCACCAACGACTGAAATGTAAGTGCTCGCTCGCAATCGAAGATCATTTGCAGACGCTAATATTATGTTGATCCGCTCAGCCCATCCGATAGTACAGCAATTCAAACCGCTGTCACCGAAGCTACGCTGATCCCAAATCGCACATTTTCAACGAGTGGATCTGCACCATCTTCACCCACTGCTATTGGTCACGTTGCAGCTTTGGCCCAGAAGCGAGCAGCGGTATCAATCCGGCTCCGGAAGGCATATGAGATAGCAAAGGCCGCGACTGCCAGCAGATCTATGGCGAGCGATGACAACTCGAGCGTGCCTCCGCTACCTCCAAGCTCAAATCAGGACGTCTACGAGTCGGATTGCTCGTCTGACCGGGTGATATCTTCGCGAACACTCGCTCTGCACCACGTGGCTGATGCCATACTCGCTGTGTCCGGACGTTCTCCTCGCTCAAACGACATGAGCTTGCTCCAGAAGCTTGAGCTCATTCGGTTGAAATACGAAGAGCTCGAACGCGCATTAGCTCATGAAGTGACTGTCAAGGAGAAATGCGTCGATCGAATCTCCAAACTCACGCAGACTATGGGAGTGCAAGTAGCCGAGCACGAGAAGAACATGGCAAATGCTGTCGCCGCTAAGCAGACAGCTGAGGCAAAGACTCGTGAGATGGAAGCAAAGTTCACAAGTGTGGCTGGCGAAATCTCGTCGCTCCAGCAACAAGTCGCAGCAATGAAGTTGGCTGCAGCAAATGCTATGAATGCGGCATCTACAACAGTGGCCACCATGCCAGAGTTCTCTGTGCTGCTGCAACAACCTAAAACTTGTAACTGCAAGAGCGAAGAACGCGCCATGGTTCAGGGATTTGCGGCCAAGTTGGAGCAAGCAATGCAGGATGCCAAGGGAGTTGTTGAGTTCAAGAACGGTGTCATTCGAGATATGGAGAATCGGCTTCGTGACGCAGAGAACCGATGCACAGAGAGCAATGGAAATTTCGAGCGGGCGAAAGCTCGCCTTTCGAGCGAGTGTGGGGCGCTGCGCGAGACAGTCGAGCAACTTCGGGGTCAACTCTTGGCTAAAGACGAGCTCATTCGTGACGAAACTTTCCGAGCACAACAAGACCAGGCAGATCTAATGGTAAAGATGGCGCAGTTGACACTTGATGTGGAGATGCAGCGCAAGCAATGGTTGGAGACTGAGGAAGACCTAAAAGCTAGGCTGTCAAAAGCGGAAGAAGATGGAAAGCAGGCCGTGTCTGCGGTAGCCAAGGTTACTGAACAGCTTGGTTTATCTACAAGCGGCAGTGACAAGATCTTGCGAAAGTATGTTGCGCTGCAGGCAGCCCATGCTGCGACTGCGGCAACAATCCGCAACCAGGAGAACCAGCTGAACAGTCAAAAGCATGACATTGAGATCCACAGTCTCGTGCGCAAGCTAACCAAACGAAAAGCCAAGTTAAATCGGGCAAGAGCATTGTTATCGGACCGCAAACAGCTACTTGCGCTTGCAAATTCTCGACAAGAGGAGTTGACTCGTCAACTTTCGGAAGTTGAGAGCAAATGCCAAGGCCACAAGCAAGATATTGACAGTTTGAAGCAAGACCTAAAAGCAAAAGATGATCAAATCAAGAGTTTAGAAGCTGTGCATCGCGATGACTGTGCTGCGATTGAGCGACTTGACCTGCAGTTGCGCAACTTCAAGGAACAACTCACTCGAACACATGACGAATTCAACAAGTCAGCGGAAAGTTCGCAAAAGACCGCCCTGGACGATCAAAAGCGCGAGCTTACGCAGAACTTTGAGCAGCAAGTATATGAGCTGGAGCAGGCATTAGGCCGGCGCCTGGTTTCTCGCGAGACGCAGCTGCAGAAGGAGTACGTTGAGCGTGTCCGCGAGTTGATGGAACGCCATAGCGCCGAGGTGCTAGTGTTACAACACAGCAAGGAGCAAGCTCTCCGAAACGCGGAGAGCGAAGCACTGGTAGTAAGTGAGCACGAGCCAGCTACATCAAGCCGTCGTCATCACCGACACCGCGATGGCGCGGCAGCTCTCAAGCGGCAGTTATCATCGACACAAACAGCGTCGCTATCGTCGTCTGGATCCTCACGCTCCTCGTCAACGTCGTCTCCTTCGCCATTGCCATCACCTCTAAAAAGCTTAGGTCCAGCAACTCCGCGTCAACAGAGTATTCGGGACCTGGATGCGCTGATCGACGCAAAGGAGCGCCGCTACGAGACGAAGTCGCGACAGACTCCCGTCAAATCACGTGAACTGGCGGACCAACGATCGTTCTCACCATCCCCAGCGAAGTCCGAGGGCAGCGATGCCGCGAGGCATTACAAGAAGGCTCTGACCAGGAAACAGCGCGAAGTGGACGAGCTGCAGAAGCGGACGCAACAGCTACTGATGGCGCTTGCGACTGCAAATGAAGAGGAGACATTGGCGAAGACCCGTGCTGAGCAAGTCGCTCGAGCCCACGAGCAGGACGCAGCCAAGCTAGATGGGCTACTCCAAGAGCTGAACCGAGTCAAGAATGAAAACTGGTCTCTCAGCCTTGCATTGCATGTGACGGAGAAAGCGCGCACGTCATCGTGAAGCTGGTATAGTACCTAAATGGGTTTTGGTCGCTAGTCATCAGGAAAAGCTTTGGGCAGGAATAAAACATTGAATGCGTTGCTGCCACAACGTCCGTGTCAAACCCGCAGTTGATTGATTTGTGATGGATCCGGGTAGTTTTGTGTACGCGTTGGCTCACCTCACGCGTTAGGTTTGGCGCAGACCTGCTTGTGAACCTTCCAGGCAGCTTTCTGGCATTCGCGAGAGCAGTAGACGGCTTCGTGGCAGCGTGCGCAGAACGACAGCTTGGTCGTGAATAGCAGGCACTCGTCGCAGGCGTGTTGGCGCGCGACGGCGGCCCAGTACGTGGCCTCCTCGTCGCCAACGTGAGTGATCCCGTCCGCATCCTCCTGAGCATGGGCGAAGATCGAGCCCACAGGCGCGAGCAGCTCCCACTTCTCAGTGTGGTGCATCATGTTCTTGTCGAGTACGCCGAAGCGGTTCATGAGCGTGCTCAGCTTCACGTCCTTCTCGAACTTGAACTCGTCGCTCAGGTTCTCCGTGTGCTTTGGCACGAACTCGACCGCGAACTGCGCGACCGTGTCGTACCCGGCGACCTCCACCAGCGGGCGCATCTGCTGCGAGATGGCGAAGTCACTCAGCCCCCTCAGCCTGTCGGCCTCGTCCGTGAGCGGGCGCTCGAGGAACTCGGCGTCGCCCAGCAGCGCGCAGACAATGGGTTCGCTGTCCACTTTCCGCTCGTCCTGTGCCTTAAAATGGTTGCTGATCTCCTCCACGAGCTCGTACTGCGAGCTCTCGACTTGGGCTTCACTCGGTGGCGCCACATACAGGAAAGCAATGTCGGCTTCAGCAGCTTCGGCTACGATCTCGCAGCCCATGAGCTCGCAAGCGCGGCTGACGCCGGCCGAGAACGCCGGGAAGCCGTTGTCGCGCACGAAGGCGCGCGCGTGAGTGAACGTAGCGTCGTGCGAGAGCCTCCAGGTCGCGTGCAAGTACAGCAGGCGGCTGGCGACGCCCGCGAGGCGGCTCTCGGCGCCGCGGAACTCGGGCTCCTTCCTGGCCGGCGATTTTTAGCGATTTAGCGATCGGTTGAGGGCAGGAAAATAGCGTTAGGAGGCTCCACGGGGCGCTAAAAGACCGGGAAAACGGGCAAAATCGAGCGCACCAGGCGTAGTCGTAGCGCATGAGCACGCCCGCGGCCAGCAGGCGCTCCCGCAGGGCCTGCAGCGCCGCCGACTCGGCGCCTCCAGTCGCCATATCGGTCCCGCTTCCAAGGTTTTCAACACCAGAGAGGTATCCTTGTCAATTTAGACGAAGGAGTTAATTCCCCTGGTAAAGTTCCAAAGTTGACGATGGGGTTTCTGGGTAGGTTTCCTGAACCGGTTAAAATGACCGGACCGGTTTTGGGCAGGTGCCGGCGGTGCGAGCCGCACAAAGGGGAGCGTCTTCGCTATTGCCAAGCAGCATGAACGGCATCGCGCGCTTCGTGCTCTCGGGCGGCGTCATCGTGGCCACGGCGCAGCTCATCGCGGGCCCGCTGGCCGACTGGAACGCGCGGCGGGACGCGGCCGAGGTGCGCGCGCGAACGGCGCCGGAATCGGCGCAGAATTGACCGAATTACGGCCGATTTACTGACCAGTTTTGATTAAAAAAAATCCTCAGGAGCTCAAGCGCGCCGCCCAGTTCAGCGCCAAGGCCGAGGAGCACTAAGGCATTGCCTAGAGATGGACGCTACTCTGTTGTATACGACAGCGGGCTTTCGACCGACCAAAACCGAGTAAATACACACGAAACACGACGGACGGACTGCCTGCCATCTTCTATTGCAGCGACTGGGGATTCTGCTGGAGCTGCTCGTCGAAGGAAAAGATGGCGGCGGCCAGCGCTTCCGGCGTGGGCTTGGGCGCCACGACGTCGGGCGCCCAGAATCCCTCGCCCGTCAGCTCGGAGTGCTGCAGCATGGCGCTGGCCGTGGTCTTGCCAATCGCCGCTTTCTTGATGTTTTTCCAGGGCAATGCCAGCTCCTTGGCCACCTTCAGCCCGCTGGGGCTGAAGAACACCACCCACGCGGGCTCCCCGCAGCCTTCAGGCACCTCCAGCGCCTCCACTGCGCAGCTCTCATACACGACGAGCTGCTCCATGGGTAGCCCGCGCTCCTGGAAGCTGCCGGGCAGCGTCTCGCTGCGCTTCTCCCCGCACAGGAACAGTACGGGCCTGCTCTTGGCGTCCAAAGGCAGCAGACCGCCGTCTCCGTGCAGCTTTTCGGCCAGCACCTCGGCCGAGCCGGCGTCGTCGCCCACGCACGCGACGCCCAGCGGCTCGAGCTCCCGCGAGGTCGCCGCGCCCACAGAGAGGACCGTCATTCCTCGCAGCTGCTGCGTGACGCGCTGCCTCGCGTCCTCGGCCTCGAAGGACGCCAGCGCCTGCTTTAAGGCGATGCAGGCGCGCGGACTCGTCACCAACAGAGCCGAGAAGCGCTCTAGCTGCAGCAGCGCCCGGCTCAGAGCCTCGAGGTTCACGTAGCGGAAGCTCAGCACGTCTGCGAAGTGCGCCGACAGGCCTGGCGCCGCCTCCAGCGCCCGCCGGTAGCGCTCGTCGGCGGCCTTGAGCAGCAGCACGGTCTTCATCTTGGATGAAGTCCTGGAAACCTGTATTATAATATGATAGAGGCTATTGATATTATATAATTGGAGTGAATGTACAGGGTATTTGTTCACAGAGGTTTTATTCTTTTGGAGCCGCGCTTTTTGGTCAGTTGCTTTTTGATACTGAACGAGGCGACGGACGAGAGAGGAGATGGCGGACAACGAGGAGGGCGTGGAGCCGCTGCACCTCGAGTTTGAGGACCGCGAGGTGTACCTGGCCAAGATACCGGTGCGCGCGCTTTTTTGCGGTCGTTTTGTGGCCTCTTCAGGCTTCTGGGGCGGAGAAATGACGGTGTTATGGCTGGGTACAGACGGCGCTCGGCACGGCCTGGAAGAACGTCCAGGGTGGGCTTTTGTCCGCAGCTTCAGATGGTCTAATGAACTTTTTAGCTAACATATCGGCGGTTTGATAGAGAGCGAGCTCATGCTGGGATCCATCAAGCTGGAAAAGGGCAGCCAATTGGGCCGACGAAAGGTGCAGGCTTTGAGATAACAGACTATGTACGATATTGGCATGAAGGCTGACCACGATGGTACTGGTGGTTGCAGGGTGTGCTGACGGTGAACCCGAGCACGCTGGAGGAGGACATCCCGACCGAGTACCGCATCGAGATCAGCGAGACGCCGCTGAAGCTCAAGGTGTTCTCGCTCGATGGCTCGGGACGCATGGCCATCGAGGGCACCGTCAAGAACAGCTGCACCATCATGGCACAGCGTAACGACCAGTACAGCCGCCTGTGCAAGCAGCGCCTGATCAAGTCCATGGTCAAGACTCGGTGCGATTGCAGCACGTGTTTGGCTAGATGGAGATGGCTACAAGGCTCTGACTTGGAGGATTGCTTTGTTTGCCACTGCATAGCATTGTGCAGCCGCTAGAGGACCTGCCGCGGGTCAAGCGCGCCAAGATCCAGTTTACAATTGAGAAGCCCGACGAGGAGGCGGAGGAGGTGAAGTCTGGCATGTCTCGCCTCGACGTGAGCGCTGCTGAACAGTACTTTATTTGCTTTAGGATGAGACGGACGCCAAGTTGCTCGACAGAAACGACAAGAAGATCAAGATGAGCAAGGTGCGTTCATTCTGGAGAGGCTTGACTGCGCCACACCTGAAATCTCATGGCTTGAACCTCTACAGGACGAGCTCAAGAACCTGGTCTTCCACCACTTCGAGGAGCGCGACTTCTGGCCGCTTAAGGAGCTCAACTACCACTGCCGCCAACCCGAGGTCCGGGTTCTCTTGACCGAGTTGCGTTCATCGACGTGAAACTGATACTCTCTGCTCGCAGTCGTTCCTCAAAGAGGTGCTCAAGGATATCTGTGTGTACCACCGCAAGGGTCCCAACAAGAGCTGCTACGAGCTTAAGGCGCAGTACAAGGACAGTGTGTCTTCCAAGGCGTAAGGTTGTGGTCGGTCGTGGGTCGGACCCGCCTCAGCTCGATAGGCGACCGCTTCGTGAGTCACTTGACTCGCCATACATAATGCTACAACTCATTGACATTCCTTGACTTTGTGATGACGGCCTCTGTACGTATGTGCAAGAGATCATCTCATCTCATTGAGATGTGAGGAGGGCACGGCTGAGTCGTGTCACATGGCGTCCGCCCGACTGATAACGAACTCAAGTCGCCAAAGTCGCCAGGACGGTTTTTCCCGCGGGGCCGCTCGTCCGTTGGTCAGTACACCGTTCCTCTGCATCGTGACGGGACGGCGTGACAGACAGCACAAAGTTCTGCCTGGTGATCGTCGTGTCACGACGGACGGTTGTCTGCAAAGAGGATGGGGGTGTCAATCTCCGTGATGCGCTTCAAATCGTCTCTGTATGCTTCCTGTGTTCATGGCCATCGATTGCTTAGAAGGAGCAACAAACATGCACATCTAGTGTACAGTATCCCTCTCTGCGAATGTCCATTTTGCAAATGCCCAACCCAGCAGCAGGCCGGTCGGTCGGTCGGTTGGCCATCAACAAGCTTCAAGGTCGGGAGCTCCGTGTTTCCTATTCGGAGGGCGGACTGCAATTAATTCCAAAGATCCACGGGAAAGGCCACGCGTCCCGAACGGTCCCTCGTGCGGTTTCCAAAACCTCGCCTCTAGCCTCCAAACCTCGCGAGGTTATTCGATAAAAACCTCGCGTTACCCCTTGCGCGCCTTGCAGCTTGTATATATTTTTTCTTTCAAAAACCCCACGCCTCCGGGGAATGCCCTCGAGCCTCGAGAAAGGCGGCGGCAGCAGCAACCACCACCAGCGGCGGTCAACCTGAGGAGGTGACGGGGCGAGGCCGGGAGATCCAGCGAACGGCAAACAGCAAGCAGCAGGCAGCGCGAGGCCCGCGGCAGCTCGAGGCGGCGGCGATCCGGTGCGTTTCCGGCGGAAATCGAGGGGGAAACGAGCGCGATCCGGCCGGGGAAAAGCTGACGGGAGGCGCGTAGATGGAGCAGCAGGCGAGGGCGCAGGCGGACGAGCGAGCAGGAGTGAATGCGGGTGGAAATGACGGGGAGCAGCAGCCCGAGGCGGACGTCGAGGTGAAGGACGTTGAGGTGAAGGAGGCAGCGGAGCAGGCCGCAGAGCAAGCGATAGAGACCGCCGTCGTAGAGACTACGGTCATCGAGACTACCGTCGTTGAAATCACTGTCACCGAGACTGCTACCACCGAGATTGAAGAGACTACTGTCGCGGAGGTTGAGGTTGAGGCTGCGAAGGTTGAAGACGCGGCCATGGAGGAGGCTGGTGGTGAGCAGGAGCCGAAGGTTGAAGACGCCAAGACGGACGCATCGACGCCTGTTGAAACTGCTGCGGTGGCAGAAGAAGAACCCGAGGTGGAGGCGAAAGAGGAGACTGCAGAAGCGGAGGAAGCGCAGCAGGAGCAACCAGCGGAGGTCAAGGAAGAGGCAGCTGCAGAGCCCGCCAAGGACGAGCAGGGAGCTGAAGGCGGCGGTGATTCGAAGCCTGAAATCGCGAAGGTGGAGGAGCCGCAGGACACAGACGATAAAATGGTGGTCGACAGTGGGAACGAGCCGAAATCCACGACGGCAAACGAATCTCAGCCGGAACCACAATATGACGCGTCAAATGCTGCCGAAGAAAGCGCGAAAGAAGAGCCCTCCGAGGTAAAGAGCGAAAGCACCGAAAACAATGTGGCTCCGCAGCAAACCGAGACTAGTGGGATTAGTAAAGAAGAAGCGATAGCTCCTGCGCCAGAATCGAGCGATGACGTTAACCAAGAGCCGCCGCAGTCACAGGAGGCAAACACTGAGGCTCCGGCTCAACCCACGACTGTAGAGTCTAGCAATGAGCTACCTGCATCGAGCACTGCCTTTCCGAACGCATCAGGAGGCGACTTTATGAAGCCTTCGCCGACTCCGATCCGCCCGCTGCATGGCGATCCTCGTGCAGTGGGCTCGCAAGGTGGCATGGCAGACGATGTCGCTGGCGGTACTTCGATCGGAAATGGCGCAGTTAACAGTGCAGGATTGTTTGACAATCCAGCAAGCGCGCCTTCCTTCTATGCTACGCCTCAGGATGGCCCACCAGTGGGTCCGAATATGGTGAGCGCGCCGATGGAGAATGCTTGGGCAAATCAGCAAGCGGGTGGACCCGAACAAGGTATGCCTAGTGCAGGTTGGCAACCGCAATCAGTGTCGCCAAACAATCAACAACAGATGGACACAGCGAGCATGCGACCAAAGGTAGGAACTCTATGGTGCTTGCACGAAGTCGGACGGTCGAGTTCACATGACATGAATGCTTATGACAACAGGCAGATCCAGGATTGACCCCTCCTCCATTCTTCGCAAACTCACTAATTCCTCAACGCCTAGGGGAAAATGCATACGTGCTTGGCCGACCAGAGCTTGTGCGGCTAGCTGCGTACGCAAAGAACCTGAACAGCCCTGCCCAAGCTAGTGCATTGGCCATTGATGTTCTGCGTGGCACTGCGGGTCGACATGCCACTCGGGCATTGGGGTGGAAGGTGCCGTTTCAGGCGGACGAGTATGAGGTGCTGCTCCAGAAGGGATCGATTGGTTTGTGCATGAATATGAGCGTGCGGTCTGGCTCAGTAACTGTCACGAGTTTCCGGCGCCCAGATGGCGGAATCGTTGGTCCAGCTGAAGCAAGCGGCGTCATTCGTATTGGCGACGATCTCGTAGCCGTGGACGGATATCGTGTTCAAAGCCAAGAAGATTTTGCGCGCGTTGTTTCGCGTCTCAAGTCACTTCGGCCCGTTCTTCTTCGCTTCCGACGTCCTGGAGGGGCAGGGCTGGTTCGTAGCCCAGACTACGACGCACATGGGTACCGCAATGGTATGCGCTCGTCCATGGCTGGTCTTGACAACTCCGAGCTCTTCACTGCTGGCATGTGGCATATGGGCGTGCGATATATCTCGCCGAATCAGTGGGCAGCTGAGCTTCACGTGGACGGAGGCGGCATTCGCAGGTTAGGAACTTTTGCAACGGAGAGGGAAGCCGCTGTCGCCTACAACAGATTTATCATCCAGACGTACGGCAACGGCGCGGTCCAATTCATGAACCCAGCTGGAACAGTAAACCCTGCAGTATCAAACGGAATGCCAGCTCCGAACGCTGCAGCTAATATTCAAAACACGCAGCAACCAGTTCGGCGTCCTCGACTGAAAGCTGCATTTACGCCAGAGCAGAAGGATCAGCTCCGCTCACAGATTATGGTTTTCAAGTTCACCTCTACTGGAGGTACAATCCCGAGCGAACTTTTGGCACGAGCTCTGCGGTCAACGGAATACAGCCACTTGGTACAGACCCAAAACAATAAGCGCAAAACCTTCGCACAAGTACCACTCCCGAAGCCAGCTAAAAAGAAGGCGAAGCGCGGGCGCGGAAAGAAGAAGAAGTACTCTGATGAAGACGACGAAAGCGACGACGACGACGATAACTTCAAGCCGAAGTTTGCACTGAAAGAAGAGCAACCTGCTCGCCGATCCGGGCGGAACGTCGGAAAGGCCAAGAAGAGTTACGTCGAGAAGGAGAATGACTCTGATCTCGAATATAGCGATGAGGAAAAGAAGCCGAAGAAAGAGGAAGAGGTCAAGGAAGAGCCGAAGGGGCCTCAAATCGACAAAATCATTGGCATCCGGTTCCGCAAACAGAGTGAAAAGCCTGGTGATGTCGAGATGGAATTCTTGATCAAGTGGAAAGAGGTCTCGTATTTGCACGTGAACTGGCTTCAGGTCCGCGAGATTGAGGAGTTTGGACGTCATTCTGTTCAGCGAATGCGTCGCTACTTGCAGAAAAATGCCCGCCAAGTCGAGCAGGCGCGCGAGAACGTGGTAGCTACTGAAGAGCGAGACTTGAGTGCTTACTTTAGTGACTCTTTCCTTGAAGTCGATCGCATTCTGAACGAAAAGATTGTTGAGGAGCCAGAGGAGCCGAACCCGTATCTTGTACATCAAGCAGAGGAAGACGACCCTGATTACAAGCCAGTGATGAAGCGCGGAAAGAAGTACTTGGTCAAGTGGCGTGACCTTAGTTACATTGACTGTACCTGGGAATGGGAGGATCAATTGACCGACGATAGGAAGATTGCAGCATACCATCGCTACAACCATCCACCGATCCTCAACGGTGCGCACCCGGCCATGTTCAGCGACGTCCGACCAGACCCGAGCTCATGGGCCAAGTACCAGGAATCTCCGTCGTACAACAACCAGAACACGCTTCGATCTTATCAGCTGGAAGGCCTCAACTGGATGGTTTTCTGTTGGTACAACCGGCGCAACTGCATTCTTGCCGATGAAATGGGACTCGGTAAGACTATTCAGGCAACATCAATTCTAGAGCACCTTCGCTCACGTGAGCACATCCGCGGTCCGTTTCTCGTTGT
The DNA here is from genome assembly GCA_023334415.1 of Phytopythium chamaehyphon. Lineage (NCBI taxonomy): Eukaryota > Oomycota > Peronosporomycetes > Pythiales > Pythiaceae > Phytopythium > Phytopythium chamaehyphon. The sequence continues at coordinate 29,113 of JAASGX010000126.1, read as the reverse complement.
CGCGCCACTTGCAACGCTCGGCAACTGGAAGCGCGAGATTGAGACATGGACGACCATGAACTGCGTTGTCTACCACGACTCGGAGGGCGGCGCCGACATTCGCGCGTTCATCCGTGAGCAAGAATTCTACTACACTAGTGATATGCACCGGAAGCGCGGCGTTTACAAGTTCAATGTGCTGGTAACGTCGTACCAGACGCTTATGACTGATGCCGAGTATTTGGACAGCATTCATTGGAGATACATCGTCATTGATGAGGCACACAAACTCAAGAACCGCGAGGCCAAATTACTGCAGTCGCTGCAGAACTTTGAGTGGGACTCTTGTCTTCTCATGACGGGTACACCGCTTCAGAATGGCGTATTCGAGCTGTGGTGTTTGTTGAACTTCATTGAGCCCGAAAAGTTCCCCAGTCAGCAGGTTTTCTATGATGAATTCGGCGACCTGAACACAGCCGAGCAGGTTGCGCGATTGCACGAGCAGTTACGTCCGTACATGCTTCGTCGTGTGAAGGAAGATGTGGAAAAGAGTATCCCCCCGAAGGAAGAGACCATCGTCGATGTGGAGCTTACAACGATGCAGAAGAAGTACTACCGTGCCATCTTTGAGCGCAACCGGTCGTTCTTAAACATGGGCTCGACTGGAACGGTTGCCAACCTCGTGAACGTTGAGATGGAGCTTCGCAAGTGCTGTAACCATCCATTCTTGATCCGTGGTGTCGAGGAGAAGGAGACTGTTCATCTTGACGAGCAACAGCGCACTAAAATCCTGATCCAAGCCAGTGGCAAGACGGTTCTGCTTGACAAGTTGCTGACTAAATTCCGAGCGGAGAAGAAGAAGGTGCTGATTTTCTCGCAGTTCAAGATTATGCTTGACATCATTGAGGACATGTGCCAGCTGCGTGGGTATAACCTCGAACGGCTAGATGGCTCCGTTCGCGGCAACTCGAGACAAGCTGCCATCGATCGCTTCAACAATCCAGACTCGGATTTGTTCGCCTTCTTACTCAGTACTCGCGCGGGTGGCGTTGGTATCAACTTGATTGCCGCATCGGTTGTGATCCTTTTCGACAGCGATTGGAACCCACAAAATGACCTGCAAGCTGTCGCGCGTTGCCATCGTATTGGACAGACGCAGTCAGTAAACATTTACCGACTGGTGACGAAGAAGACGTACGAAGCGCAAATGTTTGATATTGCATCAAAGAAACTCGGTATGCACCACGCTGTGTTTGAGACTGGCGGTGTTCGCAACGAGTTTGATGGCGAGGACGATGACTCGGGCAACATGATGTCGCTCATGTCGCTGGACCGCGAGAAGGTCGAGATGATGATTCGATACGGCGCGTATGCTATCATGGGCGAAGATGAAGAAGACCCCGAAAATCGCGCGATCAACGAGCTAGACATTGATCATCTCCTTTCGACGAGTCGTACAGTGCGCTACGACCCGACGGGCGGTGAGGGCAATGGCGAGGATGGCGATAGCGCTGAAGGTGACGGTGATTCGAGTGAGAATAGTTCGACTAAAAAGCCCACGGCATCGCAGAGTACTGCGCTTTCATTCTCCAAGGCAACATTTACCGCGGAGTCCTCAGACACGACGATCGACTTCAACGACGAGCAGTTCTGGGAGAAGGTGCTCGGCCCTAAGCCTGTGCAGGTGCTGATGACAAAGGTTCAGGAAGGGTGGCTTCGGACAGCATCGCCTGATGACCTCAAAACATTCTTATCGGAGCTTCGTGATCTAGCGCGCGCCGTTGTAAAGGAGCGACAGCGTGGTGGTTCGCTTGCAGACGCAGATCAAGTCCTGTCGATCCTCATTGAACTAAAAGTAACGGGACCAATTCTCAAGGGCGTTGTCAATGTTCGTGAAGTCGCAAGCGAGTGGTTGGAGGTAATTGAGCGCCCCAAGCGCCGTCGCAATCAAGAGGCGGAAAGTGAGTTGATGTATCTCGAGTTTATCGATGGCCGGAAAGAAGAGTCCCCTGCTGCTGCGCGCAAGGGCGGAGCGCGCAAAAAGCAAACTAAGAGTGGAGCTGGACGTAATCGCAGCCGACCCAAAAAGCTGTATCGCAGTGACGAGGAGGCTGAGCTGGACCGTGAAGACGCCGAAGTGGAGGAAATGGTCATCAAGCGTCGAAAGGCCAAGCGACAGTCATCTGGTGGCCGTGCAAACGGTGCTGGAGAAACCAGTGGCGTTCGTATTGTGCTCAAGCGTGCGGACGAATCAAGTGACTGGAGCGTTGAGAAGGTGCAGAGTTCAAACCGCAAGGTGCAGAAGCAGCTGGAGCTTGCGACAGTTTCACGAACTATTACGCCGGCTGCAGGGAATCAAAAGGGGGCTGAGATTGACGAGGCGTTAAGCGACTCTGGCGATGAAAAGAAGCATACTCGTCGAAGAGGCAATGACAGTGAAGAGGAGGAAGAAGAAGAAAGTGAGGAAGAAGAGGAAGAAGAGGCTGAGGATGACGAGGAGGAGGAGGAAGAAGAGGAGGCCGAGACACCTCCACGTCCCGCAAGAAAACGGAATCGCCCTCCCAAGAGTAAACAGATCGAAGAAGACGCACTTGATCCGCAAGAGGATTCGGAGATGTGGTGTCGCGTGTGCTTCAGCGACCAGGGTTTTGTGGACGACCCGATAGTGCAGTGCGAGAAGTGCCACGTAGCATGCCATCAGGTGCGATGTTTTTGTTTATATGCTGATGTGGTTGTTGTTGATTGACCATTTTATTTTCTTCCCCGTAGTACTGCTACGGCATTGAGGAGATTCCAGAGGGCGACACTCCGTGGTATTGTGACTACTGTGCCGAGAAGCAGGTGGCACCCACCGAGCAGGTGCGTTACTTGATGCCACCGCTACTAATCGACACTATTGCAAACTAACGTCGGATACATTTGATGGACAGAAATGCGAGCTTTGCTCTCTTCAGCGCGATCCCAGCGCTTTCAAGAAGACGGTCGAAGGCCAGTGGGCACATGTTGTGTGCTCGCTATGGGCCCCAGGCGTGCAGTTTGAAGACGTGGAGCACATGAGTGGCGTCAAAAACGTAGCTGCGGCTGTCGAAGAAATGCGTGGCCACGAGTGCGCGCTTTGCAAGAAGGACGATGGGTGTATCAAGTGCTCTCGTGCCTCGTGCACGACGTACTTCCACCCACTCTGTGGTCGGGAGACGCGCGGCTTGTTCGACATGTACATGAACGAGAGCGGGCAGCTGCGTGCATACTGCTCACGCCACCGCTCGCGTCGCCGTAACAATTAGCGAGACTCGTCGATAGAAACCTTGTCGCGTGATTTATGAAAACAGAGACAGCTTGCATGTTCGTCACGTTTCTCAAAGCAGTTCAAAATCTCGAGCTGCGCGTTCCATTTGTGCGTCAAACTGTGATAGCCACGCCTGGTTGAGGAATCTGTTTGTCTTTTTCGTCCACTCGAGGTCATCCAGCGCCTTCGTGAGTTGCTGCAGCGTCACTGTCGCGCTCGATGACACTCCGTTGGGTTTTCCGCTCGCAGGGCCAGAAGGTTTAATAGCGAGCGCTCGGTCGATCAGAGTACCAATGTTCACATCGTCGACATTTGGAAGTCCAAGCCCAGCTATGACTGCGTGCGCGTGCGCAATGGTCACGGCCTCTCCATCTGCGATCTTGGTCTTGAGCTCGTCGAGGATACGATGTTTGGCCTTCAAGAGGGCTGCAAATTTGCTAGGTGCTTTGGCTTCGCCGACAGTTCGCTTCGAAGTGTTAAGCTCCTTGCGCAATGTCTCTCGCTGCGCCTCGGATCTGCGAGCAACACGTACCAGCTCCTCGAACTCGTCAATATCGATCGAGCCATTCCCGTCCTTGTCAATAAAGTTAATGAACTCGTGGCCTTGCTCGGGTGTGAGCTGGATCTCCATTTGTGAAAGCGTGTCGATCATCTCCTGCGGTGAGATACTTCCGTTGCCATCGGCATCACAAAAGCGGAATAGATCAATGACGCGCAGTCGCTTCCGCTTCATGTAGCTGTCGATGTGCATCACGATCTCGCGGAAGAAGGCCAGCTTCTCTTGTGTTTTCTGGTCGGTTGACTGGTAGGTACCGGTGAACACTGCGCCAGCAACCTGCTCAGATTTGGTGGAACCTCGAAGAGATACAGCACTATTGGATCGGCGGCGAGCAATGTTCGTCACACTACCTTCAGATGTTATTGTTGGCTGCTGCACAATATCAACGACATTGTTGCACGCAATTGCTGTCGTCGTTGTCTTTGCATTTGATTCTGAAGCAGATGGTGCTACGGTGGCTGGTGCTGCCGTATCTTGCAGTCGCCGTTTCGAAGTTGACACTACCAACGGCTTTGTTCCTGGGATGCCGAGCTTTGGAAATGATGGCAAATGTGTTTCCGGGTTTCTAAATAGTAAGTCAGCTTAGTAGTGCACGCTGAGATAATAAATGTGTGGCATCGTCTTACCTTGCTGCCCCAACAGCTCGAGATGCTTTGCTCTTTCGTGGGAGCTCCTTTCGTTGAGTCTCAGGTGTATCTTCGTTGTTGCTACTGGTAGTTCCGATACCAGATAATGGCACTACCTCCCCTTGCCGACCATCATCCAAAATCTTTTTCAGAGAAGCTTGCCAAGTCTTGCCGTCTCCAGAAGCCAAATCATTTGTTTTAATAGGTGGATGATCGTTTTCTGGTGTGGACTTCTCTTTCGGAGGGATTACGCGGCTGCTTGATGGAGCGCTAATATTCTCGATGTTGAGTGACTTTGTTCCTTGCAGCCTTAAGTGGCTGTCAGAGCGTTTTTCAGAGTCAAGGAGATCATTCGAAGCTGGTGAACTCGGCTGACGCTGTGACATTGATCGAACTAGAACCGGAGACTTCTGTTTTGGAGTAAGCATTGCAATACCAGAGTCCCGGGACGATACACGCTTTAGCAAACTCGGGTTTGATGCCGCAGTGGTAGCTGGTAAAATATTTGGAGTTTCTGCAAGTCCCTGCGACAGATCCGGTAAGCTAGTTAGTGATATATCCGCATCGTCGGACCGCTTGCTGTGGCGTTTTGATATTCGACGACCGGACTCAGAGATGCGATCTCGATACATGACTAACCGCTGGGATTCCTCGAGGATGATCTTCATTTCAATTTCGTCTGTAAGCACACGAAAAATGTTAGTTCCAGAGAAGAGAATACTCGTAAAAAAAAATATACCCGCTGTATAGTACATACCCACTTCGTCTTCAGCCTCCGGATCCTGATCGTACGTGAGAGTGTACCGATTATTTTGAACGCTGCGGATAACGCCGTCGTAGATTCTTCCTTGTGGAAGCTCTTTGAGAAATCGAGTGCCAACCGACATTGATAAACGACCAGTATGGCTTCGTGCGCTGATCTCAATCGCTCGCCGCTTCCCAACACGCCTTCGAATGAAAGTTCGAATCACAGCTTGGACTAAAATGAGTCCGCGGCGAAAATTGACACTCGACTTGTACAGCAAAGCATCGCCCTTCTGCATTACTTCCTGTGCTGCTGCTTCTTTTGCATCTCTATCGACTGACTTGCACACAACGCACAGCTGTAGCAGGAACTCAAGGGTGTCTTCGACTGCGACACCAGCAAGAACCTTCACCGGACTAACGAGTAGCAAGCACGAGACGCATTGCTCTTTAGCATTCGTCATTGCAAACGTCACAAACGCCAGTGCTCGTGTCAAAAAAGCTGCCTGCGACAAAACGAATCAGAGGTTGAAGTATTGCATCGCAAACTCTAATCAGTTAGTGCACCTTGTCCTCTTTGCTGGCCAATGCGGAGAAGTCGAGCTGAGTTGGCGTGAAGAGATCATAACAGGCCAAAGTCTCTATCAAAAGTTTGTGCAAGAATGTGAACGGCGGCCGGTGCAGCACTTTCCGAGTTACGGCAGTGGTCTGTACAACGCTCACTAGGGCCTGGTACGTCTGCTCTACCAATGAGTCCGACATGAGGGCCGAAAATGGTCGAGCGTACTTGAAGACTCAGCGCTACCCGCTGCTCATTTCGTTTTGAGCTTCTTCGCTTTGGAATGGGAGACAAAATTACTTTAGCGTTGCTCTAGAAACTATTCCTGGAATACTCAAGTGACATCTAATAAGTTGCCATCTCACATGCAAAGCTACCAGCAAATGTTCACGGGATAAATGGACGGCGCTGGTCTCCAATTCGTCCTGCAACTTGGTGCATGCGATTCAGACTTGCTTGAGTAGGTGCGAGAAAGCTATTCTTCGGTCGGTTGACTGGCGTTCTCTTTTTCGCTCGTGTGCCTGTCGTTTGCTGTGTCGCCGTCGATCTTGCTGAATACGGTTTTGTCACGCTGAGGTTCTGATCTTGCGCTTTTTGTCGTGTGAGTATTTGTCGAGGTCGCTGAATTGTATACTGAGACTGGAGAGGACGTTCTGTCCTCAAAAGATCGTCGAACTCGGAGCGATACGAACGGCGAGGCGTGGCTAGCGGAGGAGGATTTCTGTAGGCTGGCTCAAAGTCAACTTCAGGATAATGTTTGCCCGAAGGTGATGCTACATAGTCTTTGAAGTCGTTTCCGTCACTTCTCACGTGGCGTGGCGTGAGGTCGTCAATAACCTCTCCGTCATACTCGCTGTCCTGGTGGTGGTTAGTAAAACCATTCTGGTGTTGGGTTGGCTTTGATGCCTTTTTCCGTCGACTGGTTGGTGTTGTGGCATTACTTGCTCTAGCCGGATTCCGTGCTGCTCTATTGGAGGTCGAGACCGGTAGCGCCGCAGCTACCTCGGCTTGGCGTTGAAGTTGATGCAGTAGTTTCTTTTGTCTGGCTCGAATTTTTTCAGACAGCTCGAGAGATTCCTGCAGCGAATCGCAGTGCGCTTTCAGTTTTTCGTATGCCTGCTTGACCCTCTTCGCGTCGCTGTACTTCTTCTCTATTGTCGCTAGCGCGCGTTTGGTCTGCAAACACACATGTGCACGCCGCGTCAGCAAGTGGCCGCTTTCTCCAGAACAAAACAAAATGGCAGATGTTCACACTTTGTCAAGCTCAAACCGGAGCTGGTCGCGCTCCGTCGTAACTCGGTGCAGCTCGCGCAGCGTGCGCACCGAGTTGGACTGCGCGTGGTTGATGCGCCCCGTAGGCGTCACAACTTCACCTCCATCTGTTCAACACCACAAAAAAAAATCAGCCAACTTTTTTCCCCCTAAATCATGAAAACCCCACAGCAATTCCATCAACGCACTCGACTTCCACTTTGGCTCTGGTGTCTTCGTCACCTGCTGCAAATACAACAACAACAAAAAAACTCTACTCCATGAGAACTCTCCCCCTTCTCCCACCCCTCTTGTACAATAAATCTTGCCTTCTTCCCAGACTTCACCGGCGTCGCTCGCTTTTCCACAATCTCGACCTCTCTCTCGGGCGTCCTGTCCACGGAAGCGTCCGCCACCGAGCCGCGCGCCGAGCCCGAGCGCAGCTTCATCGTGAGCTTGGCCACGTCCTTCTGCAGCTCCTCGAGCCGCGACTCGAGCCTGTTCCTGCGCCGGAAGTGCGACTGCGCGAAGTCGCGCGCCTCGTTCGTTGCCATTTCGGCCCCCAGCGGCCCCCAAAGCTCGGAATTTCGCGCCTCGAGCGCTCCGGAGTCTTCCCACGCGGCCCGCGATGCCTCCGGAGCCTCGCGGAGCGGCGCAGTGCGCCCCAAAGCCGACGCCGGCGCGCTCATCGGCAAGCCAGCAGCGCCGCACTTTCCCGACTTGACTTGACTTGGGCTCAGTATGCTGGAAATGGCGGATTTGGTGGGAGTGTGCCTCGACCATCACTCTTGGAGCAACATAAAGAAGTTGGAGAAGCAACTTTTCAAGTTGAAGCGGCCAAGGTGGAGAGCAAGAGCTTTCAGCCCTCACAGCACAGACTTCCGTCTTTGGAGCTACTGGCGCTTGTTAAAATGGACGAAGATGAAGCCCTTTGGGTTTCTAGAGATTTTGACATTTTTCCTATTACAGCTAAGAGTCGTCTTTTGAATGGGGCTGATCTCTCCAGGCATCGTCACTATGGTTCGCCAGTCCGTGCACAGCCTTGCTTGTATCCGCAGCGACGCGTTCCCTGGGCACCACTTTTCTCAAGCTCTGCGTTGAACGAACAGAGAGTTATTTTGGCAACCGTGAAGCTAGGGAGTGCGTTCGTATAAGCTTGGCCACCAATTTGTATTCAATCTGACAAGCTCATAACGCCAGTGGCGAACTTTCTCGAGTCAACTCGAAGCTTCATTTACTGTAGTTCAAATATGCTAGACGAGTGGAAGGATTCAGCTCAAGTCGCAACGTGACAGGAAAAGCCACCTGACCCTTCATTTGCGCTGGCGGATCGACCAGTCGGGCGTGATTTTTCACAATCCAGCAAAGTCTCCGCTAATGCCCGCAGTGGGAAGAGAAGCACTTGGGAATGGAGCTAGAAGATATGGAGGAGACCGAAACAACGCCGCCGAGGGTGACGAGCAGAGGATTGGAGCCAACTGGCAGTCCGCGCTTTGTGTGACATCTGTCTACGAGGCGATGGCCCAGCTTGAGCAAGAGAACGAGGCACTGAAAGAGCAACTTCAAGCTGCCAAGCAGACGCATGATATTATAGCAGCCAAAGCGGCCGAGACGGAAAAATTGCGTGAGCCCGAGCGTGTCAGCGTCTGCGAGCAGCACGAAGAGGAAATTCGACTGCTGAGGAAGGAAAAGCTACAACTTGAAAACGCGAGCGACCACCACCGAAGGATGCTTGAAGCTCGTCTACGTGAAGTAGAGACCGAATGCCGGCAGCAAGTGACAAAGTACCAGGAAAAATATGCGCTGGATCCGAATGGGGCGAAACGAGTGGCTTTGTCCGTCCAAACGCTGCGGGACACTCTCGAAAAAGTCGTCGAAGAGAAGGAAGAGCTCACGATCCGCTACTCGCAACTGAATGAAATGTACACTGCCCTTCAGCATGAACATGTAAACACCGTAAAGCTTCTGAAAGACAATATTGCGAGGTTGAAAGCGCAAAGAGGTATGCAGCGAGTCGTGACGGTGCTTTCGAGATGGTCAGCTTCCAATGTTGAGCGAGCATGGAGAGTCTGGTCGACGCACACTCGTATCGAAAATATCCAAAAGCAAGAGCGATCTAGTGCATTACAGGTCCAGACGCGTTTACAAGAATACGCGAGTCGGTTGTTCGCATCTCAGATCAAGGGGATGGAAGGGAAATTTGCTACCAAAGCTGTTCGTTTCGCGTTTGATCAGCTTAACAAGTATGCTACTCGTCGTCGAGAGCATCGTCGTGTCATCGAGTCGGTGTCACAATCGAGATTTGTAGAAGCGGAAAAGAGAGTGTTTCTGTCTTGGAAAAAAGTTGCATGCGTTAACAGTCGCCACCGAGATGGAATTGAGAAACTAGGGTTGGTCGTCTATCGGCATGCTACTAGAAGAGGCTTGAAAGCCTGGATACATCGCTGTAGCGTCGAGCAGCCTCTCGCTCAGGCTATACAAGAAAACATCGCGCTTCAAAAACTTACTGCAGAGCTAACATTAACGCTTGATGCGACTCGTGAAGAACTGATGTATCTACGAGAGGAAAGGGAGCAGTACCAGGCAAGCCACTCCCTACACAAACAAAACACCGAGGAACTTGTTCGATTGAAGCATGAAATGGAACTTGCAATCAAAGAAAAAGTTGGCAGGTTTCTAAGCAAGCTATCAAATCGGCAGTTAACCGCTAACGTTTTCCGCTGGTGGCTTGGTGCAGCTTCGGAAGCCAAGAAGCTAAAGTATCGCACTACACAAGTTCACAAAATGCTTCAGAACCGACGTCTGCAACGTGGGGTAGCAACCTGGAGATGGGCAGTCCGAGATCGAAAGAATTACCGTGCAGTGGTTCATCGACTACGTAACTTCCCAGTTGCACGATGTTTCAACTCATGGAAGCGAAGGGTTCAGGATGCAAAAACTAAAAAAACTACACTTCGAGTCACGATTACAAAAATGAAGCATCAGATAACATCTCGCTGCTTTAATCAATGGAAAAGGTACTTACAACATCAGGAAGAAGTTCGCTGGTATTTACAGTGGATCGAGCATGCTGCCAAGAGGCGGCAACTATCGTATGGGTTTACAGAGTGGAAGAGGAGGATCCAGCAATTTCAACAGATTGAGTCACAACGGCAGCTTCAGGCGAGCCATATTCGCCTGGAGCACTTTCACAAACAACAACAGAGGAATCTCGTGCAATTACAACGGATATTTTATCTTTGGTTCCAGTGGGTTCGAGATCAACAAAAGAAAGCGAACCTACTGAAAATGTACGCTACGCGAGTCCAAAACGCAGTGCTTCTACGAGCGATGCGATCGTGGTCAGACTTTTTCTTCACTAGAAGCAAGTCAAAAGAGCTTGTTCGACGGTGGCTGCATCGGAGTTATACATCTCGGTTGCAATCTGCTTGGTTAAAGTGGAAGTACCAAGTTGAGAAACATGCTCACTCTACGACATTCTCAGAGTTGCAAATCGAGCATGACCACTATGTTACAAATGTCCATGAGCAACTGGCTCAAGTCTGCATGATGCGTGAAGAACTACTTCAAAGAGCAGAACAATCGAGATCATGCCACGAATCATCACATCAAGCGGTTCTCTCAGAGCTGATTCAAACCAAACGACAAAAGAATCGACTGAGTGGGGCTATCGAAGTATTGCTGGCTCAGCAACGGCAATACGCACTGATGAAGCAGGTGTTAGTGACCTGGAGATATGTCATTTTCAGCAGGAAGGCAAGGCGTAAGCAGGTTGAAGCCTATCTCTCGAGACAGCACATTAGCCGTATGGGGCTCATCTTCGCCAATTGGAAACAGCAGACTTGGAAGAAGAAACAAACAATAGGTGCAGTCAACAGATTTATTTTCCACCACGGAAAATATCTACTAGGTATCACTTTCGACGCGTTATTTGAACACAAAGAGCATCAGAAGCGAGTCAAGACTTTTGCTCGAACCTACTTGGCGAAGGTTGATATATGCTGTGTGGAGACGGTCTTCTTGAGCTGGCGGAAGCTTACGCGCACCAACCATTTGCTACGGACAGCGGTGTCAAAGGTAATACTGAGAACAGCAGCGGAACAAGTCAAGGAAGCATTTATGACCTGGTCATCCGCTGCCAAAGAGGTCGCAGACACTGACCGACGAGAACGTCAACGCCATATTCTTGCTAGTATTCAAGCTCGGATTAGTGTTAAATGGTCCATGGCGGTCGCTCGCACGGTATTTGGCGAATGGAAATCGCATGTATCCCACATCCGACTGTTGAAAAAAGCTGAAGACCGACTTAGGGATTCGTACCACCGCTGGCTTCTACGGCAGTGCTTGTCTAGCTGGACTGTGGCAATTGATAGAGACGCGATGCTAAACGGTTGGTTGCAGCGCTGGATGGAGAAAACTATTTTGCGAAAACAGGACTTAGCGTTTCGAGTATGGAAGTCTCAAGTTCTTCGCACACAAATGGAGGATTTGTCTGCGCTTCGACAGCTGTACGATGAGCAGCAGAGGGAGGTTTTGCGGAATCGAGAAGAACTTGAGCTGCTCAGGGCTTCGGTGTCAATATCAAACCAACAACTTGCGTCGGTACAAGCTACGAATGCTGATACTAAAAACGATTTAATGATAAAGAAGCGAATGGTTAAATTGCTTGGGTATTTTGGAGAATGGAAAGGGTGGGCTCGTAATGCCGCACATCAGTCACGAATCGTTGGTATTTCGTTACGACTTTGGCATCGACGACGTTTGGCTATAATGTTTGCGTGCTGGCAATCGTTTGTAACTCAAAGGAAGCATGAAGTCTTGGATTGGTACACACGATGTAAGCATCGCCAGCTAAGCCGTTGCTTTAACTCGTGGCAAGTACGAGTAGACCTGAAGAAGAATACAAGGTCAACGCTCTGGCGGCTGGAAATCCACAGAAACACTAGAATCAAAAAGCGCGTACTCCAAACATGGCGTAAATATGTATACTACATTCGTGTTGTTTCGGAGAGGGGTTCGAGCTTGGATCAATTACTTCAGATCGGGATAATGCGTTCAGCCTTGTCGCAGTGGAGAAGATGCATTGAAGCATTGATTCGATTTGACCTAGCAACCAAGACCAAACAGAGAAAACTAGAATTTTTTATTGCTCGATTTCGCACTCATCTCTATTCCCACGTTTTCAATGCATGGAGCAGTTTAGCTATTGCAAAGAAGAAACGAAAAGCTCTAGCAGACACGCGATATCAAGTTTTATGCCTAACGTTGAAACGCGAGCTGTTCAGGCGTTGGATTAGGTGTCTAATACTTGAGCGTGATCAAATACAAAGTCTATGGCGTGTGCAGCGCATTAGTGTGAGGTTTATGCTACGAGCAGCTACCCGAAAGTGGGCACGTTTTGCATATGCAAGCACAGTAGAAGCGATCAACTCCGAGAAAGCTCAGCTAATACATGAAAAGGACCAGGTTGTATTGAATCTGGAGGCTTCCCGCGATGATGCAAAGCAGCTAAGAGCTATTCTTTCGATTCATCAACAAAACACCAAGGATGCAGAAGCTCGTTTAGCAGAGACTATGGTTATAACTGCCTCTAAAGTGTCGAGCAACACTACGGCATTGAACCGATCAGCTGCCCTCACTCGAGTTTTGCTGCACCATTTTGTGCGCTGTGACATTGCGTACGCGTTTCGAAGCTGGAGAGAGAAACTGTCAACCATTGAGAGAAAACAGACAGGAGCTAAAGTTTTACTTGCCCGATGGAAACGGCAACTGTGCCAACGAGGATTTAACGCGTGGAAGTTGAGGGTGAGCGTTTTCCATCGCATCGACTTGCTTCTCGCCCAAAGGCACAAACGGCTCCTTCGAGCCAGCATTCAAGCATGGCGACAAATTCTAAACAAACGAGTCATGGCTGCATTATTCCTTGGTCGCAGGCTATTGCGTTTTCTAACGGGAACACATCGCGTACGAGACAGCTTTTCGTTGTGGAAACTCACAACTCATCTCACACGAGCTGAGGTGCACATGCAGCAATTCCAAAGCAATATGCAGCAGTCTCAATCGCATCTTCGGGCAACTCGCCAGCAACTAGCTCTGTCGAAATGGTGCTGGGTGGCATATTCGCATCGATTGAGCCAAATGCGCTTGTTTATTGCAAAGTGTCGAACAATCGCATCCGTCTTTCGGGCATCAGACCATCGAAGTGCCATTAGTATTCTAACTAGCAAACATGCTAAAGAATTACAACTTTGCAGCGAGACAGCTGCCCGAGAAATAAAGACATCACTAGCAGCAGCCGCCGAGGAAACTTGCGTTTGCGAGACAATCGTGTCCGGACCTTCGATTCGAGCTCTTCAAGCGTTCTTACGTCGCGCATCTCAAGCTGTAGCCATTCACGAGCTATTTGCGAGTGTGGGTGTTCTGGGCCAGTTTATCCACGGCTGTACTGGTAAGTTCCCGCGTTGTATCACTTTGAAGTTTCATTACACTCACATTTGTGTTGGTCATTTATTGTGGTTCCCAAAGCAATCTTGTTTTTCCTCGACCCTAGCAGCAACGAACTATGGACACAACCCGACCACGATCGCACTATTCAAGTTCCGGTGTCCATTGGTATAACCGGCTGCACTCTGTCTAGCGGCTCGATGATCGACGTCGAAAGCATTTTCCAAGATCCACGATTTCACCCTATGGTTGACCAGCTCGCTCTAGGAGAGACCCAAAGCGTAGATGTTGGTGTAAACTCGACTGTGGGCTCTAGACTTGGATTGAATGGGAAGCAACCTTTTGACTCGAAAACCTGCCAAGTAGGCCTGATGTCGATGCCTTTGTTGTCAGGCGATGGTACGCTTTTGAGTGGACTGTCAGATTCCAAACCGTAATTCTAACTGTTGTGCATCGTCTTAGGGGTTGTATACGGTGTGCTACAAGTAGCAATTCCAGCAACGCTGACTTCACCGAGAGCTCACAAAGCCAACAAGCTCCAAGCACAGCTTTTTGTTCGCATGTGCGCCACATTCAGTAAGGCTGAGCTGAGCTTAACCGTTTGAATGATAAATGCATTACTAAAACAACTATTTTGTGCAGTTGAGCAGCTACTAGCTGAGCTGTTACGAAATAGCAGAGACCGCGTACGCTCGCGGATTCCAGACCGCTTTGCTAAACTCTTCAAGGTGCAATTCGTGTTGTTAGTAGTTTCATTGCGCTACCGCGCTGACCGAACATCCATGGGATCACAGCAAAGCAAAAACTGGCGCAAGTACTTCGCGGCAATGGAGAGAAAGTGCGCGACAACGCAGGATCAGCTACGAGCAACAGCAAATAAGCACGAAGCTCTGGCTAATGAAACCAGTGAGGCTCGCCGCACTTTTTCAACCCTCAAGGATAAGCTCGAGTTATGCCAAACAAATGAGAGAGAGTATGCGAAGCAAGTAGCATCGTGGAAGAGAAAGCTTATTAAAATGAAGGCACACCTGGACGAGAAAGAAGCAGTTGTTGCTCGCAAAACTCGGGAACTACAATCCATTTCCAACGACTTTCAGCAATTCAAGAGGCAGCAGCGCTCAAAAGAGCTTGATGCCATGCTTTGCTCGCCACAAATTAAAACTGATGGACGCCGAGAGCGAGACGATGGCAAAGGCGAATTTAGCGACAAGGGACAACTTGCCATGCTGCGCGCCGATTACATCACAGTCAAGAACCAGCTTGTACGCTCCGAGTCGGACAACTTGCTTCTCGTGCGAGCTCTAGACATGGCAAGGCAAAACGATGGGCAACTGTCAGCGGGAATATCCCACGAAGTGAGTCGCATTGCGATCCGCATAACAAAAGACTCCAGAGCGTCAAACTAAGTGCATGTTGGTCAAAAGAAAGTCTTGCTTCGTTTTGCAAATCTCTATCTTTTTTGCCATCTACTCCAAGGAGAGGTCGACTTCCTCCTGGTCCAGTGCACGGCGGAAACGGTCCTTCAGGATATCCGTCAACAGCAAGTGGCTTCCCAGAGGCTCGGTGACGCGAACCGAGACTCCAGGGTGACGAATTTTGACTGCATTCGTGATCTCCTCAATGTCACCACTCTCGCCAGCGTGGCGTCCACCCGAGAAAAAGAGCTTGGCGACAACCACCGTACCTGACGTGATGTCGTAGTGATCCAGCGCGTGCTCCAAAAGAGGGTCGTTGAAGTCGAACTCGGCGCCTTCGCGGCGCTCCATGCACGCTGTCAGCACGCGAACGACGCTCTTGTTGTCCTTGAGAATCCCGCGCAGCTGATCTGCGACGACCTCGCGAGCTTCATGCACCTCAAAGCTCGGTGTGCCGTGGTCCAGCACAATGACAGTGATTTCTTCAGAGGCAGGAAGTCCCTCAAGTTGCTCGATCATGCGGTCATGGAGGATCTGCGCAACACGATTGTCCTCGGGATTTGCCTTATCAATGACGCAACCGCCGACGCGCAGCTTCAGCGTAGATCCCACATTGTGATTGTGCTGTAGCCAGCATTTGGTAACAACTTGAGGCAGGAACTCGGTCAGCGTCGCGCTCTTGCCAAAGAAGAGAGGCAGGACAACCACTTCCGCGGTCGACGGCGAGTTCTGCTTGAGGTACTCTGACAGTACCGCCTCGAAAGTTTTGGCGGGAATGCCGTTGAGCTGTGCGGGGTCGACGCGGTTCGAGAAGCGGAAGCTGCACGGAACAACAGGTCGGCGGAGAGCGCGGCTTAGCCGGAAGCTGATCTGGCGGAGGTCCAGATACGGCTCGGCTCGCAGTGACCCAATGTTGGCAACCACGACCAATTGTTCAGGGTGTTGGCTGATCCCTTCCGCTTCGGCTCCCGCCTCCTCCTCAATCACTTGGGCGAGCAGCCCCTCTCGGTATGTCGGGTACTTCAGCTTCACTCCAAGCTCGTTGCGAATTCGAGCGTTGCTGCACACCTTGCTCTCGGCGTAGAAAGTCTTGGCCATGGCGCTCATGGTCGCCTCGGCCTCCTCCCACGAGATACTGGGCGGCACCGGCAGTCCCAGCAGCTCGCAGGCGTAGGCCGTCACGTCCTCTGCGGGCGCTGGCTCATCGTCACAAACATTGTAGACAGCTCCAGCATTCGGCCTGGCCGCGGACGCCAGCAGGATCTCGACAATATCGTCCACGTGAATGCGGTTGAAGACTCTCCCCGGGATGTGGATCCTGGTGGCAGATCCGCTTCGGACCTTGGTGATCGTCCCCCTTCCAGGTCCGTAGATCCCAGCGATGCGGAAAACGTGAACCGGAACTTCTGGCAGCGACAGCCACTGCTGCTCTGCCAGGATCCTCAGCTGGGACCGCTTCACCGTCGAGCCCACGGGCGCGCTCTCGTCCACCACCAGCCCGTTGGTCTCACCGTACACGCCGATGGTCGAGAGGTACGCGACCCACTTGAGACTCCCTGCGATGGCCACGATCTGCTGCTTGAAAGCATTCAAAACTGGGTCCGCGTTCTCCTCGGTCCTTCCGGTCGGCACGGAGATCAGCAGGTGCGTCGCGGCTTCCAGCGCCACGTTGAGCGCTTGATCGTCGCTGTTTTCCTGGCCGTCGAAGACGAAAACGTTGGCGGAAGAGAAAACCGACGGGTGCGCGGCCGAGAGCTGCGCCTGCGAGGCGACGGAGCGCACGCAGCCGGAGACGCAGAAGCCCAGGCGGGCGTGGAACGCCAGCGCCGCGCGCGTGGCCGAGTAGCCGAGCCCGAAGACGAACAGGTGGGGAGAAGCGGACGACGCCATGATTATGATGCTGGTTCGGTGACGTTCTCTGGTTTGAGTTATCTAACATGAGGTGACATGCGAAAAAAAAAAATGGCGGGAATTTTTTTGAACTGCGTGCGGTTGAAATGTGTTGCTGCCTTGGATTTTGCGGCTCTAGCTGCTGTTTGGTGGCTTGACGTATACGCTCGGCCTTGAGCTGGAGGAGGATTGGTAGTGCTGCTCGTAGATTAGGCGGAATTTCCAAATAGAAAGCAATTGTGGTGACCGCAGACTTTTTGCTGACCGTCTTGTGATAATGTCACCAAGAACTCCTTCAGGTTCGCTAGACTCCTCGATCTGAAGTCGCTATTTTGCCAGTAACAACAGCAAGGTTTGCATCCACTCAGAGCACGGAAAAATCTACGTAAGGTTATCTTTCATGTACTTCAAAGTACATCTTTTTGAGTGACGAAACGCACTCGCAGAAGCCGGTAGGTTAATCCTACTGTGTCCGAGCTTGTTCAGGCAGATGAAGCACCTGGTGTGAGCTCCAGTTTTTTTTTTTTTGAGAAACTAGCTTGTCAGAACGTGTACAACTCGTTTACTGTTCGAAGCACAATTATATACGACTTAGGTTTGGAGCCTGCGAATGCTTTGCAAACGGTCTGGCAGATAAACGTGTCTGCGAGTGCAATCAAGATTTATCCGCTCAGCTATCAAGTTATATTTTGTTATTGGCAGGCAAAAACGAAGAAACCTCAGAGACATTCATATGCTTATGCATTTGACATCGTGGCGTTCTTGTGAGACTTCTGCATTCGCATTTATCGCTTCTGCCAAATGTCGAATGAAATACTGAACAGCTACATGACGAGCTGCAGGAACTATTTTAATTGCTTGCAGATTTCGGCCAGAGAGCAAAATAAGGCTAAATCTCACTCGGACTAACGACGTTGAAGTCCCTTCTTGAAAATCTAATTGGGCTGTTTCTGCCGTGAACGTATCGTGCACAGGAATTTATTATCGCCTATAGCTTCTTGTTCAAGGTGACACAATATTAGTGAAGTAGTGGCGCCACAATGTCGTGAGAGTGCGCTGTGATTTGCGCTGCCTTGAAATTTAGTATAGGACAGTTGTTGAAACATCGACAGCCTTCATGTGTCGTCGGGACCACATGCGAATCTGCCAACATTTCTATCGCTCGTTATTCATCATCAAAGTTGGTGCCATTGACGCGACATTCAAATCAATGCTAACCTCTGCGTCCTAGTAAATGAGCGAGTGATAGTGCACCATTGGCACACCTTTCGCCCAATTGTTCCAACACTGGCTTCTTGTTCCCCCAGGAACACGAGCCGTCGTCGAGTATCATCCCCGACTAAAGCTGGAGGCATGCCTTGCCCAGTACGACGCGGTTAGTCAGATCCGCAGTGTACCTAGTTTCTCTGCGATTTGCTGGTTCCTTTGGCATTCCGCATCAATGCATTGCGCGCGTCACATACGCCTACTGAAACAGATGGGTTCATAGAAAGCGGCTGTAAATAGTCGGTTCAACAAGTCGGTTCGACTGGTGATGATGCTGCTGCTGCTCATACTCTACAGTCGCCGCAATCTAACAGCAATATGAGTCAGAGCGGTGCGCTCGCTGTTCGAGTGCTTGAAGACCGAGCCTCCAGTCTATCATGACAACACCGCATGGTCGCTGTCGCTGAGCTGATGAGCGCCGTAAAGGCCGGCTCGGGGTCATCAGTAGGAGCTGGACAAGTTTCACATCAGATGGAGTTAGTCCTTGATCGTTCGCGGTCACTCTTTAATCTGCCGCCTCCGCTCCATCCTCACCGCTCGTAAGGGATCACCGTCATGCGCGTGCTGCAACTCCTGGCTCTGGGCGCGGCCTGCGCGCTCGTCGGTACCGACGCGGCCGGCTGCACGGCCAAGAAGACGACGGCTCCGGCCGCCACCTCCGCTCCAGTCGAGACCACGGCCGCTCCGGTTGTGACGTCGGCTGCTCCCGAAGCTTTTCCCTCGATCACGCCCGCTGCGCCTGCTGCGTCTACCGACGACGAGTACGACGACGCCAGCGACGCCGACGAAGAAGTCGAGGGCGAGGCCGACGAGGAGGTCGAGGACGAAGCGGACTCGGCTAGCAGCGCCTCGAAGGCCGACACGTCGAGCTCCAGCACCACCTCGACCTCGACGTCGACTACAACGGCTGAGCACGCGACGTTCGGCACCGTCACGTCGGCGGACGGCGCCTGCGTGGTCGGCGATCCGGCCGAGTACATCAGCGCCGAGTACGTTGACTGGGTGTGGGAGAAGCGCATGTCGACGTACGTGCCGCAGTTCAACAACTTCATCAGCGACCAGCTGCACACCAACAACGGCTCGCTGAGCTACTGCGTCCGCTGGGACAGCACTGAGTCGCTGACCAAGGACGTGGCGTCCAAGTTCGAGGCCATGCTCAACCGGCAGTTCAAGGCCTGGAACCAGTGGCTCATCGGCTACGACTGCTGGCCATTCGAGCAGATCGACGTCTCCGTCGTGGGCTTCGCCGTGCGGGACAAGTCTCTGCTCGACTGGTCCGACGACTCGCTCGGCAAAATCTACGAGGGCGTCCTCGACGCGGACGGCATCCCGCAGTGCCCCGACGCGTGCTACAAGCACCTTGGCCAGGTCGCGAGTGCCGACACCAGCGCTTGCGAGGGCAAGCCGTTCGACATGTCGTTGTGGCCCACGCTTGGCATGGGCGGAGGCGCCGGTGGCGACTGGGGCCAGCGTGTCGACGCTGCGAGCATGCTGTCCACGATCGACCAGGACCAGTTGGTGATCGTGGCCCACGAGATCGGCCACGGCTTCGGCCTTCCCGACTTCTACGAGACGACCGACAAGCCGGCCGACGACTTCCCTGCCTGCATCATGGAGGCTGGAGCTTCTCCCACCATCACGCCCGGCGATGGCTGGATGCTGCGTCGCGTGTATGAGAACATCAAGTCCCGCTACGATTGAGCTGAGTAGAGATTGTCAATCCTGGATGTTTGATGGTGTACAAGTCAAATTGAAGTGTGTGCGATTGATTGGGTTTTCAAAGTATCGTTGCATTCATGCGGACGCCACGAGTGCCCGCTTAGACGAGAGGATAGATGCACACGCATTTACAAACGCTGTGCCTCACGAGCCAAGCCGCGTCTAGGTGGACCAGCACACGTGCTGCACCCAGTCGACGGCGTTCTCGAAGTGAGGAGCCTGCTCGTACACTCCGTACCAGCCGAACTTGTTGGCGGCCTGCTCAATGCAGTCGTCGAGCGACTGGATCTTGGTGGCGATCGAGTCGCTCTCAAGCTCGGCCTGGACCGCGGTGTCCTTGTACGAGTGCAGCTTCTCGGCGTAGAACTCGGCTAGCTGCTGCTGGAACTGCTCCTTGGTCATGAAGTCCGGCACATCGACCGGCGCCTTGGTCACCTCGATCTTGATGAAGCCGCCGGTATCATCGGGGA
The DNA here is from genome assembly GCA_023334415.1 of Phytopythium chamaehyphon. Classification (NCBI taxonomy): domain Eukaryota; phylum Oomycota; class Peronosporomycetes; order Pythiales; family Pythiaceae; genus Phytopythium; species Phytopythium chamaehyphon. Next base: position 8,905 of record JAASGX010000126.1, on the reverse strand, counting down.
TCTCGAGGATCTGGCCACCGTCATCCGTTGGGGTCTCGTCCACCAGGATCGTCTTCATGCCGTCGTCGGTCTGGATCTGAACGACGTCCTGGCCGCCAACAGCAGGGACGTCCGGGATGATGATGATTGTGCCGCTACCCGCGCCAGACGGAGCCTGGATGATCGTCGGGGCATCCGTCACCTGCTCCGTGGCTGCAGGAGCATCGGTCACGTGGATCGAAGTGGTGCCGCCCTCACCGTCAGGAATCTGCAGGATGTTGCCGTTGTCCGTCGGAATCGCGGTGACAAGCTCCGAGACGAACTCGCCATTATCCTTTTGGATTTCAACAACGACGTTGCCGTCGATGACAGGAGCATCCGGGATGATCACAGCGATGTCGTTGCCATCCGTGGTCGGAATGCTGACAATCGTGTCGCTAGGAATAACGTTTGAGATGTCTGAGTCAATGGTAGTTCCTCCCATGTCTTGGATCACATCGTCGACTCCACGAAGCGAAGGAGTAGACTGCGAGCCTCCAGTTGAGCCAGTCGACGTGGTCGCGTCCGGGGCTGATGTGATTTCCACCGTCGTGACACCACCGCTGCCATCTGGGATCTGAATAAACTCGCCACCGTCTGCGGTCTTAATGACATCAACGGTGATCGGCACAAAGTCGCCATTCGAGTCCTGGATCTTCACAACATCCTTGCCGTCGACAGCAGGCACGTCCGGAATGATCAGCGGGACAACATCGCCATCGCTGTTAGTGACCGTAGTAACTTGACCGCTGTCTCCCCCCGTTGAGCCCGAGGACTCGCCGTTCATGATCGTGACAGAAATCACACCTCCATCGGGGCTCGGAATCTGAAGAATCTCGCTTCCGTCCTTGGTAATGATGACATCAGCAACGTTGGGAACGTACTGGCCGTCCTCGTTGGCAACACCGATGATCTCCTTGTCCTTGATCTCAAAGGTATCCGTAGAGGTAGTGTCGGTCGTGTCCGAGGTTGTTGGGGCCGCAGTCACCTTCACAGGAGTAACGCCACCCTCACCATCCGGGATCTGAAGAATCTGCCCGCCGTCCTCAGTCTCAATGACGTCGACTGTCACAGGAACAAACTCGCCGTCCGCGTTCTGGATCTCCACAACATCCTGTCCGTCCACAGCAGGAACGTCCGGGATAATCACAGGCACAACCTCGCCGTCATCGGTCGTCACGGAAATCACGGGGTTGATGTCCTCGGTAGTAGTTGAGATGTCTGGCGTTGCCGTCACTTCAACCGGAGTCACGCCACCAGCTCCATCCGGAATCATCATGATCTCGCCACCATCCGCAGTCTCAATGACATCAACCGTGACCGGCTCGTAGTCGCCGTCGGCGTTCTTGATCTCAACAACATCCTTTCCGTTCTCAGCAGGGACATCGGGGATGTGCACTGGGACCTCGATGCCGTCGGCAGTCGTGACAGAGATCGTCTGCGTTGAGTCATCAGACGTCGTAGTGTCGGTGCTGTCAGTGACTTGCACCGGAGTCACACCACCCTCACCGTCCGGAATCAGCAGAATCTCGCTTCCGTCGCCGGTCTCAATTGCGTCGACAGTGATTGTCTCGTAGCCGTCAGCAGTTGGCACCTGGACGACGTCCTTGCCGTCCACTGCCGGAACGTCCGGGACAACAACGGAAATCACGCCACCATCATCGGTCGCAACCTGAACAACCGAATCAGCGTTGGTGTCGGTCGTTGTAGTGTCAGCCGGAGTGGAGGTGACTTGAATGGAAGTAAAGCCACCATCGCCATCAGGAATCTGCAGGATCGAGCCGCCATCACTAGTCGGGATGGCAGATACGACAATCGGTTGGTAGCCGTCGTCCGTCGGGACTTCAACAACCGTTTGCCCATCGATAGCAGGGGCATCGGGCACAATGACGTTCATCTGCTCACCGTCGGAGGTCGTCACCTGCACAACGGCCTCCGCAGTATCCGGGCTTGCCAAGGTATCCTGCTCGTATCCACCAAGTGTCTCAATGATATCATCAACGTCAGTCTCGGAGGTCGATGTCTCGGAGGTCGTGGTGCCCGTCGATGTCGAGCCACCAGAGCTAGCTGGCACCTCAACGGTAGTGATACCGCCCTCACCATCCGGAATCTGCAGAATCTGGTCACCCGTCGGTGTCGTGATGACATCGGCGATCACAGCCACGTAGTCGCCATTCTCGTCCGGAACTTGGACGATGGTCTGGTCGGCTCCGTCCATGATCTCAGGCACAACAATTGGGACGGTCTCGCCGCTACCAGTGGTCATGGTGACGACCTGGGTGTTGTCCGTGGAGGTCGAGGCACCAGTTGAGGCTGAACTTGATGGCATGTCAACAGTGGTGATGCCGCCCTCACCATCCGGGATCTGCAGAATCTGGTCTCCAGTCGGTGTCGTGATGACATCAGCAATAACAGACTCGTAGCTTCCGTCCGCGTTGGGAACTTGGACGACAGTCTGGTCGGCCCCGTTCGGAATCTCTGGGATAATAACAGGAACGGTCTCGCCGCTACCAGTGGTCATGGTGACGACCTGGGTGTTGTCCTCGGTTGAGGCTGAGGCCGCGCTAGTCGGGACATCGACAGTGGTCACACCACCCGCGCCATCCGGGATCTGGAGGACTTGATCGCCCGTAGGTGCCGTGATGACATCGGCGATAACAGACACGTAATCGCCGTTGGAATTGGGGACCTGGACGATGGTCTGATCAGCACCAGTCGGAATCGGCGGCACAACGACAGGGACAGTCTCGCCACTGTCAGTGGTAACAGTCAACACCTGCGTGGTAGGACCGGTAGAGGAGGCCGATCCCGCCGTAGACGCTGTTGGTTCCATAGGCATCGTTGATCCTGAGCTCGTCGTCACCGAGGATGGGTCGTACTTGGCCATGAGGAAGTCGGGGATTGAGATCGTGGGGTGGTCGCACAGATCCATCTTGGCGACCAACTTCTTGAGGCCGGTCTCATTGATCGTGGTGGCCGCGCTCTTCATCGCCTTGTACGAGTTGATCACACACTGCGAGTCGACGTCGTACTTGTCTCCGAGCTGCTCGACAAGGCTGTCCTTGATGTCGTCCGGCAGCTCCGAGTCGTTGACCTGCCCGATGCTGTCGTCATAGTGTGCGCTCAGCTTGAGCAGGAACTCCATCTGCGAGACGTAGCCGTTCTTGTTGCCGTCCAGCTCCGAGAACGGCGGGTAGTACGGGTCGTCGAGCTCGTCCACGAAAGGCGGGATGCTCAGCGCCGCCTTGTTTTGCGTGCTCAGCTGCTCGGTCTCCTCGCTGGCCGTCGCTGTCGTGGCGGTCTCAGCGCTCGAACTCCCTCGCTGCATCGTGGCGTAGCCCACGACTCCCGAGGCCGCGACCAGGCCGACCGTCGCGGCCGCGATGGCCACGCGCTTCTTCTGGCGGCGGCGCGTCGAGCGTCGGTCGGGCGCGGCCACGCGGCGGATGAACGTGGTCTCCTCATTCTCGCTCCCGTAGTTGGAGGGCGTCTTCATGGCGCCCGAGAGCGAGCTGGTTCCTCTCAATTGAGAGCTTGCAGCTAGCTTAGCTTGGGCGTCACTCGGTGTTTCCTCGACGAAGCAAATCGAGTAGTGAGCCATGGAGGCTGCACATGGAGAGCCGAGAGCGATCCCCAGGCCAAGCGAGCGGCATCAGCAGCAGACAGCGGCGATCCCGGAGGCGGCCCGACCCTCCGCAAGATCGCGCGACTTGTCGGCGCGGCGTCGGTCGGTTGCGTGCGACTCGTCGGCCATTGGCATCTTGCAAGATCGCTAGCGACGCTTCAAGATCGCTTTACCTGCATAATATGATATGGGGTGATGTGCTTGTCAACTGACTAAGCGGATGCGATAGAAAAAGCGGCCTGTTACCTTGGAGAATAAATACATGGCTACATCCTTCCCATCATGCCAAGTTGAAGTGCGCTTGACCCGGTTGCAGTCGCATTGACGCTCGCTCGACTTTAAAGATCGCGTGAAATAGTAACCTCGCGCGGTGAAACATCTAGTGTTGACGCTCGCCTCCGTCTCAGGACAGCAGCGCTCGCACTGGTGGGCGGGCGGCTTGCTCGGGCCAGTGGAGCTCTTGCGTGTGGGCCAGGTGATCGCGGAGCAGCCCCACGTTGGCTCGAATGCAGGGCTTAAGCTTGCGTTGCGCCGTTGCAAGACTTGAGACGGGAACTGTCATCTCCCATGGGACGTGAACAGGCCCAGGCAGGAAGCGGTTGGTTGTCCGCGTCAGCTGTAGAGCTCCCAGGCTCTTAGTGGCGCTAACTCCTACAGGGGAAGACGGCGGAGACCAAGCAGGCCGACGATCTTGCGCAACAACCACCGGACCAAGTGGAGTCCGTGTGGTACTGCTTCGGTCCATGAACCGCTCACGAAGCTGAGAGAAGCTCTGGCTTGTTGATGGACTTCCCGTTGGCCAAGGGTGCGACGGTGCCAGGATTGGTTCGTCTTCTTCAAACGCAAATAACGAATCCGTATCGGAATCGTCGGTGTCTAGCCCAGATATTCGAGAAGCTGCAATATGTGAAGACATGGGCTTGGTTCTGCTCCCAGCGAGTTGGCGGTGGTGCGATGCCGCGCCTGGAGTGACAGGACGCTGGTTGCCGCGCGTTGCTGGTGCCACAGAATCTGCACCTTCAGCTTCTGGAGGTTTCACGAGATCCTCAACACCTCGATGACGCCACTTTTTGGCGAGATAGACAACACTGCGCTTATCTTCATTAATGACGCTGGGGCTGGCACCATTTGCTAGTAGCACTTGCGTCGCAACCTCGTTTCCGTTCATTGCCGCAAAGTGGAGCGGCGTGTTGAGTTTCAATGATTTGGCGTTTACGTCTGCGCCAGCATCAACAATATCTTCCAGCAACTTTCGATCGCGACAAAATGCAGACAAATAATGTAGCGCAGAGTGCGCTTGTTTGTTCTGGTGCGCAGGGTTCGCACGGTTTTCTAAAAGTACTCGGATGATTTCCAGTCTGCCTCCAAGACAAGCTAGTAAAAGCGGAGTTTGGCCGTCTGCATCCACCATGTCTGTTATCGCACCAGCAGCCAATAGTGCATTGACCAGCTTCAGCGAGCCATTCATTACAGCTAGATGTAGAGGGCTCCATGCTCCTTCCCTGGTAGCCGTATTCACTTGAACAATTTTGTCTTGGACGAGATCGAGGCTAAGACCAATGAAACCCTTGATTATTGTTGTGTGGAGGCTCATTTGCCCAGTGACTTCATCATTGGTATTGAAAGTTGAGTCCTTACAGTCTTGTATTGTTTGGATCAGAAAAACGGCTGCCAGTTTCTCCACGTTGAATGTCTGCTGAAGTGCGAGGTGAAAAGCATTCGAGCCTTGCAAGTTCAGAATGGAAGGGTTTGCTCTTCCTGTCTCCATAAGACACTCGATGCACGCCAGATGACCATTTCTAGCGGCAAGGTGCATAGTTGTGTTTTTGTCCGTTGCTTTTTGCAGATCTATCGTATCCCTAACAATGTGACTATTTGGGCCGGTAAGAAGCAGCTTCAAAATCTCGTCACATCCACTTGATGCCGCTGCGTGTAGCACTGATCCGCCAGTGTTGTCCAATTCATTTAGAATTGATCTTGTGGCATCCGTAAGCTTGTCGAACAGCACACGAAATAATCCCGCAATGCGATTCTCCGCCATGACATGGAACAAAGTCTGCTCGAATGTAACATTAGCCAAGCATCAGCCAACGAAGAGGTCATTAGCAGGCAATGAGCAGTAGTCCAACCTTTCCAGCTTCATCTTTTACCATAAGATCAGCGCCAAGTGACGTCAAAAGTTGCACAAGTGCTGCGTCATTCGCTTTGCAAGCTCGATGCAATGGCGTTTGGCCAGACTTGTGGCGCGAATTGAAGTATTCCCTGCGCCTCGCGTGGTCAACTTTCGAAAGTGAATCACTGAGGTACTCGTACATGTGAAGCTCAATGGCCATGCTCCACTTGTCCCAGTCAGACGTGAGCTGGGACAGTGTGGCAGTCTCCTGCGCGAGTTTCTTCTTGCGCGCAGCCGTCGACCGCACTAGTTCCTCATTGAACTGCGTCGCGTAGTGGTCTTCCCACATCATATCCCGATTTTCGCGAGCCTCTCGCTTATCACTGAGCATCTGCTCCAAACTTTTACCACAGTCGGAAATTGCATCTGTATTGTAAAGCAGCTCTCGTGGCGCGAACTCGCGCTGAAACCGAATAGCCTCGGCTACGACATCGTTGGGCACTTGGCCACGGTTGCGCCTTCGAGGATTGGTTTCCATGAGCTGCAGTCTTTCTCGCAACGCATCCGTCATGTTTGGCTGAAAATCACACAGTCGTGTAAAAATTGTTTCCACCACCTACGGCTCCTAAGATAGCCTATGCAAATGTTTATCAACGTTAATCATGTAATAGCTCCCAACATGACGCACAGCTACTCATCAATACCCAGCATACTTTCTCCACACACATTCACTAAAACGATTTTTGATTCATTCACAAAATAACGCAAGCTCTTCTTTTCTTCCTGCCGCTCGTTCTGTACTTGGCGGACTGATGAGAGGTGTCGATCGAGTCGAATTCTGCTCCGAGGTCGTCGTCGATTTTTCGGATGGTACTGACTCGGTTTCCAGTCGGTTTTCCCACCACATCTTCTCCAGTAGGTTTATTTTGCCACGCACATGCAACTGCCCGGCTTTGCTCTCGTTGAGGTGATACTGGTGGGAGCCCAGAAAATGGGAATGGGAAGACTTCTGTTGGTGATCGGGACCGAAGCCTTGAGCGGCTTGGAGATGAAGACGGTGACCTGCTTGACCGGCGCTCGGTTCGCGACTCGGAAACTCGGGAGCTTCCCAGGCGAGATCGGCGGGGCGAACCCTCCAAATCCTTCGAAGTAGCTGTGCTGCTATCGACAGTTTTTGTTGCGATTCGAACCGGTGATAGCTGGTCCTCAGGTTTCTTGGTCTCACTTTGGCCGAGGTGCTGTCTGCACAAATGCTCAAAGGCTAGCCAAGACATGGTGAGATCCGAGTACTTCCGACACTTTGCCAACTGCGCTTTCAGCCTTACCTTCCAATACGTTGGTATTCTGCTTCGCACTTGCACGGAACACGCGCACGCCAAGCTTTGCAGCCATGCTCTCAACTTCTTCACGCGTCATGACCTCGCGGTCCATGAGGTCAGTCTTACTCTGCACGAGCATCTGCTGAATGGGCCCGCACTCGGCTGTGACTTTGAGCTGCCACTTTGGCAAGTCGTCGAATGACTGCCGATCCACCGTGGAGAACACATACATGGCCACGTTGGCGCCTAACACGACATCTAGTCAGCGGGTTGCAGCTGGGCAATCAGCAGTCAGTGGCGCACCCTGGAAGCACTCGTTGGAGACCCCGTCCACGTTTTCTTGGCTACTCAAGGTCCAGATCAAGAGTGTGACGGTCTCCTCCAGGTCCTTCAGCCTCACGGACCGCTCCATGAACTCGGCCCCTAGCGTCTTGTGGTGCTCGGTGGAGAACGCTCGCTTAGCAAAGCGCGTGGCGAGGCTGGTCTTGCCCACCCCAGCGTTCCCCACGACGACGACCTTGAGCCTCTCTGGTGACAATGTGCTTTGCCATGAGCATCGCTTTCTATGTGAAAAGCCCAAAGCAGAGCTCGAGGAACTCACTCTCAAAGTCGTCGACGTCCATGGCGAGCATAAAGCTTGAGAAAAGTTGTGAAAGAGGACTTGGGAGTCACTGGTCCATACAAAGCAGGCAGAAAATAGCACGCCAAACGAGTCGCTAAAGGGTATTCCCAGCGCGGGAATCGCGTGCATTTAAACAGTATACGGCGCCTGCCAGTCGATCTACTCGCTCTTGAGGAGTCCGGCGACGCTCGAGCCGAGGCTGTACAGGTAGTAGCCCGTGACGCTGAGCACGACGAGCAGGAAGCAGTCTGGAAAAGTGCGAAAAAAAGGAGTAAATAACGCAGCAAAAGTCAGCACAACTCGGCTTCTAATGCGGCCAGAGAGGCCGGAGAAGCGCGAGAACGTACTGAAGATGGTCACCTCCCACCAGCTGAGCATCGTGAGCCCGAACTCGAGCTTGTACCAGCGGTACTGGCGCGCCACGTAGCCCATCATAGCCGCTCTTCACCAAGGTGTCGCGTCGGTCCACGTCGAGGAATGACCACCGCCTGGTGTCGTCGCCCCGGACCTTTGCGACATTACACAAATGGCCGCATTCTAGGCTACATCCGTAAATAATCATACTAGCGATGGGTAAACAGGAAAACATGTCTCAACATAGTCACATTTTCGGGGGTCCTTGTTCAAGTGACCTTGGTTGTTCTTTGCAATTTTTGCACTTTCTCCAAAAGGGCAACCAATGAGCATGGAAGTCGAGGTGGCGTCGGCTCCCTTGGCTCCATGGACGCCTTGATGGAGCGCGTGGCGGGCCTGACGCGAGGCGGAGATGCGGCGGATCCGACGGCCACGGAGGCGTGCGATCTTGGCTCGCAGCTGGGCGGCGCGCCCCTCCGGCGGCAGTGGAAAGATCGCGCGACTTGTCAGAGGGTCGCGGCTGGTTGGCTGGTCATGAGCGGAGGAGCTCATCAAGGAGAGCGATCTCGATCTCGATCTTGTCCTGGGTGACACAGGGGGGGGGGCGATGCGGAGGTGACGAGCGGGATCGCGGCCGGCGTGGCTGTCTGCGCGCGACCGAGCGGCTCACTACTCGATTTGCGCCGTCGAGGAAACACCAAGCCAAGGCCAATCGACGCTGCCAACTCTCTCGAGGGGGACCGGCGATCGCCATGAAGACGCCCTCCAACTACGGGAGCGAGAATGAGGAGACCACGTTCATCCGCCGCGTGGCTGCGCCCGACCGGCGCTCGTCGCGCCGCCGCCAGAAGAAG
>JAASGX010000125.1:0-42696 GCA_023334415.1 Phytopythium chamaehyphon | reverse complement strand
TGCGGCCCAATGCGTTGATGTGTTGAATATTGAAAGTTTTTTTTTTCTTTTCGACCGGCAATTGCGCAGGCATGGATCAGATCGTCAAGCCGAGCGCCATTGAGCACATCATTGGTTTGCTGTGACTCATTCCAGGAAAAAACTCAAAACAAAAACTTCAGTCAATGCCAATTCACTTGCGTTGGCAGCAAACCTAAGCGATCAACTGTTGAGAATCCCAATCGTAAGCGCAACCCATCACCAAGACAAAACATCTCGTGGAATTCGTTGATTGGACTAGCACCATTGCTGCTGCTGCATCAACCAGCCATCTCACAGTCTACCAAACTCAAAACCAAAAAAGTTAATGCATGAGCGCGGGATGCGATCTCGATGAGATCATCTCATCCTGCTTCATCACACCTACTACCGCCCTCGCATGGCGACAACTACCACCAGCTCGCGAACCATTCCAAGAATAGAACCAAACTACATACCTCGAGCAGCAACTTTCATCTCTTCCTCGCCAGCCACCGCGTTGCCAGCGTCGCGGCCATCGCCATATTCAATGAGCTCGAGCCTATGCTTCGCGGCAGACTTCACCGCATCGTCGGGCATCTCATACGCGATCTCCTTCGCATTTTTCCTGCGATCCTGCAAATCTGCGTCGATCATCTTCGTGAGGTCCCACCATGCCGAGTCGACGAGCTCCTGGAGCCATCTCGAAATGCCATCGGCCAAGAACGACCAATACTCATGTGGTGCACGTTGCTTTCCCCTCACGGTCTCCTTGCATATGCCGCGGAGACATAACGCGTACGAGTCGCTGTCGTCCATGCTCGTGCCATCGATAAAATAGGTTTGTGCTCCACCGTGCAGGTTGCTCTGTCGTAGAGCGATCAAGACCCGGATAACATCATTCGACGAGAAATCGTAGAGGTCCGACAGCTTCTTTTTCGTGATTGGGTTCTCGAACACCTTGGACGGTGTCATGTCGCTGAGAGCCGAGTGCGGAAAGTTTTTATCAGCGCCGTCTACGTTCTTTACCTGAACGAGTGTATAGGAGATATTGGCGTGGGGACTGCGTCGTCGACGACTGCGTCGTTGGGGAATCGGTGAACAATCGGAATAATCAGATCGGCTCCGTTGTGACCGCGGGGTAAAACGCCCGCAGCACGACGCGCCAGCATACTCCAAAGTGCTGCCTTTGTCGGGACATGGGTAAGCTCGACAAAATGGCTAAAGCCAACTTCCCAACCCTCCCACTTGTTCATCCACGCCTCGAACTCCGCCTCCTGCGTGGTTGTTGGCTCGTTGTACTTGACTTCTTTGATTATTTTCTTGGACACATCCACCTGTTCGGTGCCGGAGACGTCTTTTTGGCTGAAGTCATTTTCCAGGCTGGAGTCGTCTGTCCTCTTCCTCTTCTTGGCAATTTCCTTCAGCTCGATGGTGACTCGGCGCAGCTCAGCCTTGTCTCTATTAGCATTGGTAGTCCCGTCCAGCTCCGCTAGAAATTGCAAGACTGAGCAAAACTGGCCTTGGAAGTGGTGCTTGCCAGGCTGTAGGCCGAATCCCTCGACTCCTGCTGCGTTGCCACTCACATTCTTTGCTATCGCAGAGTCAATTGCCAGAAGCAGAAAAATGCGAGCCACCACCTTGCCAATGCCTCCAACATCTATCACGCCTTGCATCAGCACCTCCCGGAACTGGGGAAGCATGTGATGCGTCAGCGACGCCGGATAATGCTCGTACCACATGTGCGTCGCTGCGAACGTCAGGAAAGGATCCGAAATATAGCCACTGATGTGGGCGTCGTGCCTGTAATTAACGGCGTGTAGCACTGTCATGAAGTCGGCCACGAGTTGCGAGGCAAACGCGGAGCTTGACTGTGGACGTAGACCAAGCCGGCACATTAATGCTGCGACGCCATGCAGTGACTTGGCATTGTAGCTGTCCTCCTTCGTGGGATCCGGACCACAGAGCAATTTGAGACCTCCAAGGAAGAGCACGTTGGGTAAGGAGGCCGTGCTATCAAACGTAGCGTGCCACAACGGCCGACCCATGGCGAGCAACACTCTCAGGATTCTGTCAGGATCTGTCTCCAGCACGCACTTCTTGTAGTTGAATGGAGTAGGTACTGCCACAATTGAACCAGCAGACTTGAGAAACACATCCATTGTGTGGGTCAACACGAACGGCGGAAACAGTCGCTTTGGTGGGTTTCCTCGTGACGTGGGGTCGATGGGAAGTGGAGCCACGACATCTCGGATCTGCGGGCTCATGTTCACCAGCACCGCGAAGATGAGTCCCTTCTTCTCGCCTTTGTGCAGTGCAGTGTTTACTTCAGTCAAAGCTCGACGTAGAAGTCGAAAGTAGTCGACGTCACAAGCATCGGTCTTGGTGAGAAGCGACCGTGCCTCGTCGATGGCTACCACCAGTACTGGATCACTGGTGAGATTCGTCTGCTTCTCTAGCGGACTGCCTCCACATTCTCGCATTGATGCTACCTCATAGCTCACAGCTGCACCATCACCGCCAAAAACACCGTTCCACTCTCTCTGAACCGAGTCCCAGTGCGCACAAGCATAATCGAATGCGCGCCGCAGTCGATTGGCAATATATGAGGCGGTACACTCGCTTGGTGGGAACATGGAGTTGAAAAGATGCGGGGTAGCGGCAGGAAATCCCGTCGACCCTGGAATATCGCGTCCGCAGATGTACAGCAGCCGCATATCGTTATCTGGCTGATCTTCAAGCCTGAGTGCGAGCTGACGCAGGAGGCGGCTCTTGCCAAAACCCGAGCTCTGTGTGATCGCCACGTATGGGGAGGTGTACACGGCGCTGCCGGCACGGTACAATCTGCAGCACCGCCTCAAATGCTCCTCGAACTCACGGTCAGCATTGCCGTAGTAAGGCGCACTGAAGGCAGCAGCCAGGGCTGCAGTATCTTTCGTGGGTTTGGAGAGATACTCGGCGATTACTTTTTTCACTGCTGCCGTGATATGGCCAAGCCGCTTGAGTATTCGGTTTTGTCTTGTTAACTCCTCAACCAGATTGCTGCCGCTGCTGTCATCGTACGCTTCCGGAATCGCTTCGCTCAAGATCAAAGCGATGTCTTCTGCTTTCAGAATGGTATCGTCGTCGACATTGAGCTGTGCACACGTCGCGCCTTCGGGGAACAGGTCCTTGATGAGGTCCCAAACGACCACAGATACTTTCTGGCTAAGCTCAAACTCAAGCTGTGGCGCCGAGACATCCGACTTCACCACAGGCTTTGAAGCGTCCGATTTCATCACAGATGCCATGTTTGTCTTCAGCTCGGCTCCACCCATCCAATCGCCGCCGTCGTCGTCGTCTTCGTCGTCGTCGTCGTCGTCGTCGTCGTCGTCGTTCGCACCTGCCGTGGCAGCGGCAGCAGCAGCGGCAGCAGGAGCAGCAGCGGCAGCAGGAGCCGAAACTGGAGCAGACACAGCAGAAGCAACAGGGACCGGAGTAGACACAGCGGCAGTCGAGACCGGTGCAGACCAGTCGCAGCAGCTGGCGGCGGGTACTCTTGCAGAACTCTGAACGCCTCTCCTCACTTTTCCTCGCACGCCTTCAGCTTCGAGTATTTGACGCCGTCGTACGCGTCCTGGACGATGCGGAAGAGCTCGTTCGTGAGCGCGCGCAGGTCCGCGGAGTAGTGCCGCAGCGCGGCCTCATCCATATCGAGGTTCACCATCTTCAACCTCCTCAAGAAGTTCGGGCCTTTCAAAATCTCCCACACGCCGCGCGACAGCGAAGCCGCGAGCGCCGAAGGCGTTTGGGCTCTTGAATTCATCTCCAGCTTCCGGCCTTTCCCTTCCCGGCAACTTGGCGAATGTGAATGAACCTGAATTGAAGTTTCCTTTTCAATCTGTGACGTGTGGCTTTAGCTCTCGTTGACGCCACCGCTTCAACATGATATATACCACCACATATAATAAATAAGCGTCATGATTGTGTTGGTAGTTACAAGTTTCCAGGGGGGAGAACGAAAGATCCATTCGCAAAGCTTGTGTGTCGGTCGGCATGGGGCAGGGGCAGAGCGGGCTGCCGCGGCAGTCGCGGGAGGAGGCCAACAAGCGCAAGGAGGACGCGGCCAAGAAGAAGAAGAAGTTCGAGCCTCGCGGCGGGGCCATGACGCGGCGGCGCAAGAAGAAGAAGGGCCCGTCGGCGGCCGTGCGCATCCCGGCCGTGTACCCGACGGCCAAGTGCAAGCTGCGGCTGCTCAAGATGGAGCGCATCAAGGACTTCCTGCTCATGGAGCAGGAGTTCATCCAGAACCAGGAGGTGCTCAAGCCCAAGCAGGAGAAGGACGAGGAGGAGCGCTCCAAGGTCGACGACCTGCGCGGCACGCCCATGAGCGTCGGCACGCTCGAGGAGATGATCGACGACAACCACGCCATCGTCTCGTCCTCGGTCGGCCCCGAGTACTACGTCGGCGTCATGTCGTTCGTCAACCAGGACATGCTCGAGCCCGGCTGCTCGGTGCTGCTGCACAACAAGGTCATGTCGGTCGTCGGCATCCTCGCCGACGACACGGATCCCATGGTCAGCGTCATGAAGGTCGACAAGGCGCCGCTGGAGTCGTACGCCGACATTGGCGGGCTCGAGTCGCAGATCCAGGAGATCAAGGAGGCCGTCGAGCTGCCGCTGACCCACCCGGAGCTGTACGAGGGCATCGGCATCCGCCCGCCCAAGGGCGTCATCCTGTACGGCGAGCCGGGCACGGGCAAGACGCTGCTGGCGAAGGCTGTCGCCAACCAGACGTCGGCGACGTTCCTGCGTATTGTCGGCTCGGAGCTCATCCAGAAGTACCTCGGCGACGGCCCCAAGCTCGTGCGCGAAATGTTCCGCGTGGCTGACGATATGGCGCCGTCCATCGTGTTCATCGACGAGATTGACGCGGTCGGATCCAAGCGTTACGACTCGAGCAGCGGCGGCACCCGCGAGATCCAGCGAACGATGCTTGAGCTGCTGAACCAGCTGGATGGCTTTGACGAGCGCGGCGATGTCAAGGTGATCATGGCCACGAACGCCATCGAGAGCCTTGACCCGGCCCTGATCCGTCCCGGTCGTATTGACCGAAAGGTACGAGTTTGTTCACTAGGTGTGAAGGTGTGGATGGCTCGACGTTTTTTTCTAACGTTTTATGTGTGCTTGTAGATTGAGTTCCCGCTGCCGGATATCAAGACGAAGCGCCGGATTTTCGCCATTCACACGGGCCGCATGAGCCTCGGCGACGACGTTGACCTGGAGGAGTTTGTGATGGCCAAGGACGAGCTGTCGGGCGCCGACATCAAGGCCGTGTGCACGGAGGCGGGTCTGCTGGCGCTGCGCGAGCGCCGCATGCGAGTCACGCAGACAGACTTCCGCAAGGCCAAGGAGAAGGCTCTCTACAAGAAGAAGGCAAACATCCCCGAGGGTCTCTACCTGTAGAGCACGTCGGAGGAACAGACTTCAGTCTTGGTGGATCCCAAATAACACACTTTCATTTGAAGCTGACGAGCAAGTTGTTTTGTTATGATACTGCTGCTGAGTTTCCAGCGAGCTCTTTACGCATCTCGACGCCACCGACATCAAATATCCACGAAGGGCTCAGCCGGAAGCGCTCAGCCGGAACGACGATAGCCGCGGCACCGGTAGCCAGGATGCGATGCGTGCAGTGGCCCTCGCCGGTCGGCGCAGGACGCTCTCCTGCTGCTGCTTCTTGCGCTCTTGCGCCTGCTCTTCGGCCGGGTTACAGACCACGGTCTTGGCCTTGCTCTTGCTCTCGGTGGTGACGAGCCGCATGTCGAAGCGGCTGATGGCGTCGAGCAGCGCGAGCTGCTCGCGGCCGTGGGCGGCGGCGCCCGCGGGCTCCTCGAACGAGTGGCGGCGCCAGTTGTGCAGCGCGTTGACCCAGCGAGCCATGGCCTTGGCGCTCGCCGCCGCCAGTACGAGCGACCGAACGCGCGCGCCCTGCGGCACGACGAACGCGTTGCGCGCGTCGCTGCGGCGCAGCTCGACGGCGTGCAGCGCGAACCGGTTGGGGCACTGGCCGTGGGCGTCGGCGTCGTCGTCCATGAGCGGCTGGACGCGCACCTGGTGCCGCGTGAGCGCCACCGACTCGAGCGCGGGGCCGCCCGGGCGCTCCAGGCAGCGCAGCTGGCCGTCCTCGAGCACGCAGAAGCGCAGCCGCGCCTCCCGCGCGCGCTTGGGCGACAGCAGCAGCAGGTAGCCCTCCATGTAGCTGTAGATGGAGCTGCAGCCACTTTGCGAGAATGGCACGGCCGCTAGCCAAGGCGGACCGTTGGGATTCTACCGGTTGCGCGCGGCCAGATGGCCATGCGGACCGCCGTAGTGGAGCTGCTGGGGCTGAGAGTGGCCGATGGCGACAGCCGGAAGAGTGCGACGCGCGACTCGGAAACTGAACCTGCTAGTTGGGATGATAGTGGTTAATATAGTGAGATTAAAGATTATTTTTGTATTTCTTTCACACCTTGTAAAGTGATAGGAATGTATGATTTTGCTTCGTATGCTAGCGCTCTGAATCATCTCTATGGCACGTCGTCAAATCGTGGACTCTGCACAACTTGACAGAGTTGAAGCGCTCATGTTCTGGTTTTCATCGCCGAGAACGTGTGCGAAGACAACATGGCCGCCATCCAGCCAAAGTGCCACGACACGTACAAGAATGTGCTGACCTAGACGGACGCCACCAAGGCCGCGCTGGCGTCCGCGTGAGCCGTGCCGTTGGTTGTGTAGCAAATGTCATCCCTGGGGCGACCCGTAGCTACTCAAGTAGTTGTAGCTCTACCTCCTCCCTCGAGCTGCTCATTGAGCGGGTTTAGTATTCAGAGCTTGCCAGGCGACACAGTCCCGAGATTGTGAACTACAGAGGTTTGTTTGGAGTCTTCTTCGAAGATTCATAAGTTATGAGTCACCTTGTTATCTTAGCTTGGCTCTGCTGGTTTTCATTTTTTGGTATTGTTTTTCCTCCCCACTCGTTTCCACAAGTCATGGCTTTGCTTGTGTGAAAGTGTAAGGCAATATTGCGCTATTTGTTGGCGAGTGTAGGTACCGGTAGAGGCAGGTCGGCAAATACTTCTCGTGGGCAGCGCTTCAGAGTACGAATTCAACTTGCATCGCACACAAAACCAAGCCTTGAATTACTTTTGCACGAAGGCATCGACATCATCTATCCTAGCTCAAGCAGTTTTGCTTCTCAACCGATCGGACGACCGCGAATGGTACGATGAAGTGCCCTGACCGTGCTGCCTTGGCATCCCCGAGTCTCCTCGACTCATATCCTCTGAATACTGCTGATTGTACGCCACATTGCTTCGACTACTCGGTGCTGGCGCGAGGGGAGGAGTTGGAAGTCCGCCTCCAGGTGGAGGGTGCGTCCACGGTGTTGGGCCGCCACTATAATAATGGGAGGTGTAATTGGTGCTTGGTGCCGACGACGGCGACGAGTAGACAACAATTCGCTCTGCTCCAGGGCTGTCCACGCGAGCTTCGCCGCCAATCCAGCCTGATCCATCATTTTGGCCATAGCTTCCCCAGCGACTTGGGCCGTCGTAACCTCCGGAATAAGAACTGCCATAGTGAGAGTACTCTCTTGTCGGAGACGGCCGCCGATACTTGCGCAATTTTGCGTCGACTGCTTCTCTGATATCAACGGTGCTAGGCTGGGTAGATCGGGGTTCGGTCGTCCGTCCGAGCGTTCCAATCGCACGGAGTGAGTTGGAGACAGCTTGGCCTGTCATTGATGGGGTTGCTGGAGACGTCGTTGCTGGTGCTAGCTTCGACTCGGATGAAGCGTGCTGGTTTTTGCTGCTAACGCTGTAAAGATCAGCCACCTGAATATACAATCTAGCAGTGCGCTCATGCAGCAAAGCGAGCAGTTGCTGCGCGCCAAGCTGTTTCGCAATCTTCTTTGTAGATGCGATGCCCTGGATTGGCATCATAGTGAGAAATCGAAGTAATTGTTGAGAAAAGCAAAGTCAAACAACCTACTTCAGCGACAGTGTTACCGGCCGTGACGATCGTTTTGAACAGCTTGACGCCGTCGTTATCACATGGAACGGTGTTGTAGTTGATCGAGACGCCGCGATTCCTGTTCTGGTACTCCTGAAGAACCTGGGCGGGGGTCTTCACAGAAAGCTCCATGCATGCTTGCAAGACGCGTGGGTCGTTGATTGCCAGTGTCTTGAACTCCTCCATCGACTTCGCCACCAGAGAAAAAATGAGAGTTGTGCAGCATTCTCGTAAAGCGCACATTTCCTCACCATGGAAGCTGACTTTTCATTCGACCGCGTCTGGGTTTGCTGGACTGCTCGCTCGGCTGCTTCTACCTTTCTCTTCTTTGCCTTTTCAAATCAAGCATATCCGTGTCAGCATTGTCGTCACAATAAAACCTTCAATCCGGCCATACATTCGTCGGCTCTTCATTCTTGTGCTGGGCTGGACGCGCAGGCGAAGCAACTGAGGGTGTGCTTGAGCCGGATTCATCAATCCTCATTTCTGCCTTGGCGCCCAGGTCTCCAACCAACGCTACAGGTGACTCTTGCAGTACGCCAGCGCCGTCGCCTGCAGCCGCAGCCGTTCCACCTGTGGTAGCGATACGCTCGGGCGGCACAAAGATACTCAGCGGCGGCACGTGCCTCTTGACAAGTCTCATGAAATCCGGTTCCGTCAGCATCGCGGCCTCGGAGCCGAGCGTGTAGGGCTTGGACCAGCTCACGAGCCCCATGCGGAAGTTGGCGAAGCAGGGCAGCCCCGACGCGTGGGTCACTCGGTTCCATCCCGGAGGCAGCAGCAACTCGAGGTCCACACCGGAGCTGACGCTGCTCTGCTGTCCCGGGTTTGCAGCCGCAGCAGCCACTGAGCTCAGCTGCAAGAGCCCCGCGGACGCCGACGCGAAGCTGTCGAGGTGTGGCTGCTCGTCGCCGCCTCGGCGAGCGTCGGGCTCGCTCACGAAGCCCGGCTGCACGCCCGCCATGGCGTCTGGACGCCCGTGAGCTCGGTCGTCGTCTCCTGGCGCCGCGTCGTCGAGTAAGAGCGAGAGTGTCGAGCACCTCGAGCGAGCGCCGAGCTCTCCACTTGCCTTGCCTTGCCTTGCTTGCTTGGGCGGAAATGCACTTTCTCGCGAATGCAGCGCAGAGTATCAGCCAATGATATCGCGCTATTCCGGTTTTCGGCGAATCAACAGCCAGCAACTCACAAAACGTCTATCAGTGCTGCAATTTCGACACCGGCGGCCGTCACGAGAAATACGCGGCGCGGGCCATACAAAGCGCCATAGGAAGGCCGCCGCCATGAGCAATCGACGCTGCGGGCGCTCCGCGCGTCTCTCCGCTCGCCACGAGAGTCGCCCGCGGCCAGCGTGGTCACCGCAAAGATCGCGGCGACGTCGGCGCGGACGTCATCGCCTCGGCGCGCGGCTTCTCTGCGCTGTGGGGCGAGCCTGAGGCTGAGGCTGAGGCTGAGTCAGACCGCTGGCCTCGTTCGAGCTCGAGCTGCTCGAGATGCGCGGAGAGCTGCTCGCGCCGCGACCACAGGCGCCGCAGCAGCTCGTTGTGCCTTCGCTCGTGGCACGGCTGGGTCTCCTGGTTCGCGGTTTCGATGGCGAGCGGGAGCTCTTGGAGGTGATTGGATAGGTCGGCAGACGATGAACCGGGAGCACTGCGGTCGACCAGCATCGCCTGCAGCTCGCGCACCTTCTTGCGCAGCGCGTTGTTGTCGCTCTTGAGCTGCTGAAGGTACTTTATCCGCTGCTGCGGGTTGCGGCTGCCGGCCAGCGCGGCGTTGTGGGCCCACGCGAGCTCAGCCTCCCGGATCGCGTCGTCGCGCTGTGCGACCAGCGAGCTGCGCTCCAGCGAGTACGTCTGCACGTACAGCGCGAGCGTGCGGACGGCCTCGCATAGCTCGTGCGCCTTCTCCTGGCAGCGCTCGTGGCCTCTAAGCACCACCGACGGCTTCCAGTCCGCGAAGACGTTTCCACGCCGCATCAGCTCATCGGCAGCTCGCTGCGGCTCGATATGGAGCGCAGTGGCGCCGCTGGAAGCCTCTCCGCTGTCATCTATGCGCTGGCAAGCACCAGTGGCGCCAGGCGCGTCCGTTTCGCTGCTCTGCGCCTCGCTGAGGCCAGACTGGAGCCGCTGCACAGTCGACTCGAGCCGCGCGTTCGCTTGCCGCGCCGCGGCGAGCTGCTCCCGCAGCCGCTCGACTTCAACCCGCAGCGCGCGCGTCTCTTCACTGGGCGTGAGATCTTCAGCCTCCGGTTCCTCCTCATACTCAGCATCCTTCCTTGGACCAGCATCCATATCCAGCAGCTGCTTGGCGTCTTCCTTCGGCGCCTCCTTCTGTAGCGTAACACTATGTGGAGAGCTGGCCTTCTCCTCGCGAGCGATGGTTCGCGTCATGCCGTGCAGGAACTCGAGCTGGCGCTGCATGGACCGCAGCAAACCGCGGAAGTCGCTCGCGTCGTGGCCATCCTTCTCTTCCGGATCCGTGGCGTCGTCTCGGCCGTCTTCGCTCGACGTCGACGTCGACGCCGTGGCCGCGGCCGACGGAGAGCGCGTGACGCGCCGCCGCGTCACGCTCAGCTCCACCTCCACGGTCTCGAGCCCCGCGACGCCGTCGAGCACCGCGGCCTCGGGCTCGCCCATGCCATGCGCTAAGCGTCGCTTCAAGCAGACGCCAGACCTTTCTTCTTCGGGGGTGGGGGAGCTGAGCGCATGTTGTAAGCTGTCTTGGACAGCGCATGGGTCAGCTTAGCGAATGTGGCCAGCTGGCTGGACTTCAGCAGCGCTGGTTCGAGTGCTTGATGGCTTGGTGAGGTTCATGGAACTTGGAAGCTTGGAGGTGGTGAAGCTGGTGGCCAACATGGCTCTTGGAGGAGTGCATTGATACAATTGGTGGGAGCTTCACCACCAACCGACTGACAAGCATGGAGATACCGACAGAAAGCCGCTTCGGCGGATACCCGAGATGTCATGTGAAGCGTTGCGAAGGTAGCAATCAGGCTTTCTGTCGTTGGCCAAACCGCATTTCGACGAGCCTATCCTTCTCCGTTTTGGATGGTCCTGAGCGTTCCAAAACGGTTCTGCTCGCACAAGTGGCAAGTCCTCCCAAATAATGCAAGCGAGTGCAGCCAGCCACCAAGGAGACTTGCCACGTCAAAAGCGCTCATGATGAAGCGCTTGGCACCCACGAACGCAAGGACTGCCTGCCTTTTGCAAGCTGCAGCCTTGCAGTCAAACACTTTAGCCTCAAACGCAGATTCAACATGGGCGGCGACATACAAACGCCCATACGTTTTCCATTTTAGGGCAGAAACTCGCTGGCCCTCTTCCGCAAAGCCTTCCTCCCAGCCAATCAGCGCGCTAGGCGTAGGTGTTCTCGCCGCGCGCGACTGCACGACGCGCGCTATTTTTAGCATTTCTCCGTGTCTCGAGGCGAAACGCCCAGGCGAATAGCGACACCTATAAGGCCCGCGTTGCGGTCCACAGGTGCAAGCGCGGGTCAGCCTGCTCCACATGCGCCGTACCGTACAACACCAGCTCAGGGCGGCCAGCCGGCCGGCCTCCGCCCCACACGCCACCGAGCCATCAGCGCAATCGCCCGCTCGCCCGCAGCTCCAGCAGCTCCATTCCCAGCCCCAACGCCTTGGCGTCGGCTCTGTTAGAGCTTCCAGGACCTCAAAGCGCGTGTCAACGGAGCTGCGACCGTTCCAGCCAGCCAATCACTCGAGAGAAGACAGGTAGCCAGCCAAAGCAAACCACTCACAAGACCAGCCAAGCATGCTCGAGAGCGAGGTGGCCGAGACGCTCATGAGCCTGTCAGCGCCCGACGAGCGCAAGTTCGCGTCTCCACTGTATGCCGAGGGCGGGCTGCCGTGGCACGCGGCGCCTGATGCCATGGCGCTGGCGGCTGGCGCCAGCAAGAAGCGCTCGTTCAACAGCTCGTTCGACACGGCGCAGACCATGGCGAGCTCGCTGCCCAACGCGAGCTTCATGCCGCTGGCGGCGCTCGCGGGCGCCTCGAGCTTCGCGGGCTCTTCAAGCTTCGCGGACCTCGCGCGCAAGGTGCAGGAGCGCCCGCTGACGTCGCTCATCCCTCGCCGCCACCGCGGAGACCACGACGACGACGACGACGACGACAGCGACGTCGACATGGACATGGACTCGTCCTCGCCCGACGAGGACCACGAGCGCTGGTCGCGCTACCGCTCGCCCTTCGACGGGCTCGTGGCCGCCGCGCGCGACCAGGAGGAGAGCTACTCGAGCTCGAGTAGCTCGAACACCAAGCCCATTATGATCCCGAGAGCCGCGGGAGGGGGCTTCAACAGCTCGCGGTTCGGTGACGGCTTCAGCGGCAGCTACGGCAAGAAGCAGAAGTGGGGCGGCAGCAGCAGCCTCTCGCGCGTGCGCGAGGACGGCGCATTCTCGACCAGCGTCGATAGCCACACGACCCACGACAGCAGCCCGACGGGCGTCGAGGACGACGAGGAGCCCGCATGGTTCGACCCCGAGTACAAGCAGCGCATGCGGCTGGCATCCATCTGCTCGTCCGAGGCCGGCAGCGAGTACGGGGGGCTTGGCCGGCAGCACCTCGAGGAGTTCATCCGCATGGAGATCTCGGCCGCGAACGAGAACGAGCCGCTCCACGGCAACTTTCGCCACTCGGACGGCGGGCTGTCCATGTCGCCGTCGCGGTCGCCCCCGAGCGGCGAAGGCAAGTACATCGGCAGCTACTCGCCCGAGGCGCGGAGGAAACGCATCGAGCGGTTTCTGGAGAAGCGCAAGCGCCGCGTGTGGGCCAAGAAGGTCGACTACGACGTGCGCAAGAACTTTGCCAACTCGCGGCTGCGCGTCAAAGGCCGCTTCGTCAAGAAGGAGGACGAGGAGCTGCTGTGCCACCTGCTCAGCTTCACCTAGGCGGGGCTGGCGGGCTTTTTGTTTTGGTTTTTGGATTTTGGATTGGCAGGCAGGCAGCAAGCGATCGCAGCAGCGCCCGCATGCAACACGAGCAGCAGCAGCAGCAGAGGGAGAGCACAGGACGAGGAGAAGATGTATAGACAGCGTTTTCCATACCAGTAAGGGCAGGAATATAGCCCACCAGCATGAGACCATCGACCATCGTGGCCAACCAACAGGATACTCCAGCCATCGAGGACGCGAGGCCGAATGTTCCGCCGCCTTCTTCTCGCCCGCTTGTCTCTTGCATGCCATTTCCGCATCGCTTCATGCCCGCAATGATACACCCGCCCACTCTACGTTGGGTGGAGGCAGCGTATCAGCGCCAAAAAAGGAGCATATTGAGTCAATCATACGCCCATGTTATGGCAAGGGATAGGTCAAAACACGGCGACGTGGCAAAACAGCTGGCTTCGAAAAGCTACACGTAATATTTACAATACTACTCATAGCCCGGTATCCTGATGCCAATTGCCAACAGGACGATGAAGCGGCTGCTGGTGGCGGCGCTGGCGCTGCTTTCTGGCGCCTCCGCGCGCCACAGCGAGCGCCTGACGCTACGCGCGCTCCCCTCAGCCAACAAAGTGGCCGCGCACTTCCAGTTTTCGGTAGTCGAGCCGGCGCTCGCGGCTTCCCCGCTGGTGCCCGCGGCGATCGCGCAGACGCTCGACAAGTACGCTGTCGATGCGCTGCGCTTGTCGTTCGCGCTCGGTCGCTACAGCCACGCGGGCTTCGGGGACGTCGAGGAGGCGGACGCTCCGTTCGGAGCGCGGCTGCAGGCGGATCTGCGGGCTGGCGAGGCCGTGGACGAGCGATGGAGAGGGCTCACGGCCGAGCTCGGCGGCATCTTCTCGGCGTCGCTCGGCCAGATGGACGCCACGGTCGTCACGGGCCTGCTGGACGGGTCGGCGAGGGAGAACCTGGGCGCGTACGCGTACGAGAGGTCCAACGAGACGCTCTTCCTGCACGCGTCGCTGGCCAGGGAGGAGCTGTGCACGGAGAACCTCACGCCGTGGCTCAAGATGCTGCCGTGCAGGTCGGCCGCGGGCCTTGGACGGCTCATCGACCCCATCAAGGTGCTCTCGGGGGAGTACCTGGCGCTCACGCTGTTCGCGGGAAAGGACCCGAGCACGAGGGAGTGGACACTGCACCAGCATTTAGAGCTTGTCCAGCACGTTGATTCCAAGGCGCCGACGATTGCCGACCTCTTCGGCGTCCAAGACCACGTCACGGCCTGCCCACTCGCTGACGAGAGCGTGATTGTGATCAACGAACCGACAGGCCAATCCACGATTGACCTGCAAGCCCATGTTCCTCACAGCGATGACGCGCTTTTTGGATCGTGGACGGAGGACACGCCGCAACCAAAGCAGACAGAGCTCGTTCAAGTTCACCGATTTGCTACTGGCTACGGTCAAGTTGGTGGTGGTCTAGCTGTTCTGCTTACCAACAATCACCCAACATCTGCCGCGCGTGTGGAGTATCACGATGTCCTCCCGTGGTTCCTGCGCATGTACTTCAGCACGCTCCATGTGGAAAGTGACGACGATCGTGCCCAAGTCGAGCGTATGCTGTTCGAGCCTGCCGAGCTACGCGGGCGACCGAACCAGTTCCAAGTGGATTTGATTCTGCCGGCGCAATCCTCTGCTGTGATATCGGTAGAGTTCGACAAGGCATTCATTCGACTGTCGGAGCATCCTCCTGACGCGAACCGCGGCTTCGACGTTGCGTCTGGTGTTGCTCGCTTTACATTTATCGACGACGCTGCGATCACCGAGCCACTGACGCGCTTCACTGAGCCGCTGCTCATCCCACTGCCAACGCCCGACTTCAGCATGCCGTACAACGTCATCACCATGACTTCGACGGTCGTAGCATTCTTTGTTGGCAGTATGCTCAACTCACTCCTGCGCAAAGCACCGCGAATCCAACAGCTCATGAAAGCCAAGCGTGAGTGACAACGTCGTATTAAATAGAAATCTAACGTCGTCGTCAATGCACGCAAGTATGATTGTGTCTCCGTCGATGTGTGTCTTTCATCACACGCGGGTATGTAGCAGTGACTTAGCCTGGCGCCCTCGGATGGCTGCAAGTGCGCGTGAGGACGCGATAGCTCCACACGTAAGGCAGAAGAATGCCCACACGCTCCAGAAGAGTACGATGCGAAACCCAAATCGGTATGTGCAGGCGGAGTCGCAATCGTCGTCAATCATGTAGCTCATGATGAGTCCCGGGATGTAGTTGGAGGCCGCGTACCCGAACAGATTGTAGCACGCGTAGGCGACCGAAGATGCAAGCGGTCTCAGCCGCGCAGGTGCAGACGAGATCACAATGCCCGAGCACGCAGGAAGCAGCGAGCCTCCGCAGAAGAGCATGAGCCAGAGGAAGACGGCGATCCAGAGCGTGCTGTGCACAAAGGACACTGGAATGGCAGCAATGCAGCCGGCACCACCAAGAGCCATGCAGACCCGCAGAGCTCGTGCTTGGTGAGCAGGGCCAGCGTAACCTCCGCACTTGTCGATGAGCCATCCGCCGAAGAAGACGCCCATGATCGGTCCGGTGCCGCTCACAAGCAAGTACGACGTGTGGATCTCGTACAGCGAGTCGTCCGTGTTGGTCTCGAGGTACAGCGTGGTCCAGAACTGCACGCCGGCGACGACGAAGAAGAGCGCGGAGAGACCCATGACGATGAAGACGTAGACCTTTTGCTGAAGCAGGAGCCCGAGGTTGGACCAGCGCGAGACCGTCTCCTCGAGCGAGTCTCGCACGGCCGCGAGATCGAACGGCGGGGGCGGGGACGGCGGGCCACCGGCCGTGGACGACACTGTGGACGCGGCCGAGTGGTCTGTCAGCAGCTGGTCGTTGGGGCTTGAATCTCCGTCGTCGCTGTAGTCTCTGGCCGTGCGTCCGTCGTCCTCGGTCGCGTCCACGATGACGATGGACTGGCGGCGCGTGGACTTGAGTCGGATGTGTCGCGAGGGCACGAAGAAGAGCATGACGGAGAGCGGCAGCACGAGCGCGAACTGGAACAAAAAGGGCCACCTCCAGCAGTAGATGCCGTGGCAGAGCCTCTCGTCCTCTCCTTCCTCTTGTCCCGAGGCCAGCCAGAGCGTGATGGAGCCCGCGAGGTACCCGAGCGTGATGCCGATGGGCACGGATCCCTGCAGGAAGCTCATCCACTTGCCCCGTTGGGCCAAAGGAGCGTAGTCGTGGACCCATAACGGGCAGTAGACGCAGTGGAAGGCCTGGGAGACGCCGATAACCCCGCGGAGACCGATGAGCAGCGCCTTGGACCCGCCCAAGTGGGTCGGAGCGCAGCCGAAGGCCAGCACGGCCAGGTTGTTGGCCACGAGCGAGCCGCCGAGCAGCGAGCGCGGCGAGAAGCGGCGGAAGAGCGTGGCGCACCACGGGGACGTGAGCGAGAGCGAGATGAAGACCACGGCGCCCAGCAGGCCCTGCTCTTGCGGCCCCAGCGAGAACGAGAGCGAGAACTGCTGCAGCAGCGACGGCACGGCGCCCGCCTCCAGGTACATGGCCACCTGCACCAGCAACAGGTACTTGAACAGCAGCGCGCTCGTGCGGTCGGCGGCCGCGCCCTCGTCCGCAGCGGACGCGGATGCGGATGCGGCCGCGTCCACGGACCCGTAGCTGTAGCCGCCCATGGCCCAATCGCTGGCCTCCGGACGCGGATGCGGATGCGGGTGCGGACGGCCGCGGGGGTGCGGACGCGGATGCGGATGCGGACGCGGACGGTCTTGTTCGCTGCGGACGCGGGAAGGCGGGGAGTGATGCCACGGCGGTGGCTGGGCCAGCCGCGGCAAGAAAATCAGCAGCAGTCCGCGCGCCCCTTCTTTTCCGCCCTCACAGTTTCTTCAGACTGGTCGGCGAATAACAACAAGCGTTGACGTGATATGAGCAAGAAAGTGACATAATGCGTATGTGAAGTTGACAGACGGACGGACACAACGTGCGACGAGATAATGTTCCGGTGTCACCTCGGAAGTCTCCGACAACCAGCCAGCCATCGATCGCCCATGGAGCCGCAAGCCTCGTCCACATCGTCCACAGCCATCCGCACCGCGTCCGCAGCGGGCCTCTATTCCCTTATTATACTTCTATCATCCCTACACTGGCTCGGGGTTGGTCCGTCCGCAGCGGACGCATCCGTCCGTCCGTCCGTCCGTGGCTGCGTCCGCAGCTGTCCACGCTGGGGACGACTTATTGGCGATGGTCCGTCCGTCCGCTCACTTGTGGACGCGCAGCTGGGCCTCCCTGGCGCGCGCGATGGCGAGCCGCTGCAGCGCGCGGCGGCGCTCGAAGCGGCTCCAGTCCTGCGCCTCCATCTCGTCGTCCGTGTCCTCGTCCGCCTCGTCCTCGGCCGGCAGCCCGCACACGTAGAAGTCCCAGAGCGGGTCCCCCGGGCGCTCCGGGCCTCGCGGCGCCGCGGCGGTCGCGGTGGCCGCGGGCGTGGACGACATGGCTGCGGCCACTGCCACTGCCACTGCTGCCACTGCTGCTGCTGCTGCTGCAGCGCCGAACTTGACCTCGTCCGCTGACGGCGCCGCAAATCCCGAAGTGCGGCTGTAAGCGTCCGCCGCGGACGCGGCTGTGGACGCGGGCGCGGACGGCACGCTACGCACGATTTGTATGGCCGCTGACTATCGCGACTGAGCCGTTCCGTAGACGCAAGGGCGGCGGTTATGGTTGCGGTCGCGCGGCCATATGGTGATGTACTGATTCAAGTGCGATTACCAGCGGCACAACCTGACGCGTCCAAGTGCGGTTGTATGGCGGGCGAGTGAGACGCTTAACTTCACACAGTGCCCTGGATCCGGATCTCATTGCTCGATGTCGCAGCCCTTGAACTGGCCTCAGCGCCGTCCGCAGAGCAGAGCGCTGGCTGCGGACGAGTGCGGACGAGCGCGGACGGACGGCCGAGCGCTTCTACGATGGCCGCGCCGTCCACGAAGCCGCGTTCGGCGCCCCGGGATCCGTCCGCGCCCAGAGGCTGGCCGTCCAAAATATTCCGGAAATATTTCGGCGGGGCGGTGACCAGGGCGCGGCTCAGCAGAGCACGAGCGCGCCGTCCGGCCGCACGCGTCCGCACGGAGCCAACCGCTCGTTGGCGTCCGCAGCCGCTGCGGCTCCGCCCACTCGTCCGCGCGGACGAGACTGCGGACGGCCCGCGCGGTCCAGCAGCTCCTGCGCGGCCTTGGGCAGGTCCGGATTCCGTCCCACACGATCCGCGGCCACACCAGTCCGCGCGGCCGCGTTCGCAACAGTCCGCGAGGGCAGCGGGCCGTAGCCGACGTCCGTAGCTGCGGACGCGTCGTAGCGCAGCGCCGAGCCGCAGAACGCGCACTTGCGCCCGCCGTTGATCTCGATGCGGCCGCACAGCAGGCAGTTGGCCACGCGATCCGACCGCTTGGCCGCCGTCGAGCCCGCTGCGGCCGCGTTCTTCCTGGGCGCCTTGAGCCGCGAATTGTGGTCCACGGGCCGGGCCACAATCCCCGCGGACGCGGACGCGGATGCGGACGCTGATGTGGACGCGGATGCGGACGGAAAGAGTCTGGCTCCGATCTGGGCCGCGCGGGCCGGCGGCAGCCCCAGCAGCTCCTCCAGGTACGCGGCCGCCTCGGCCTTGGAGCTGAAGCTGCTGGTCACGTACGCGGCGATGTCGCCGACCTCGGAGAAGCCCAGCGCGGCCGCCAGCTCCTTCTCCAGCCACGCGGTGCTCGCCATCTTCGCGCTACTTTCGGGATTTGTAATGGGAGCGCGAGCTTTGTGGGTGAGAAGTGAGATCAAAGTATTTTGCGAGAATCGTATGCCTATAGACATCTTGATTCTACTAAAGACTCTCATTTTTTTAAAGCTTGGTTTCACTATGGAAACAGGAGTGATGGTTAAGCCTATTTTTATATATTTCACAGATTTTCAGTGTGAAAACGCCTATATTTCATATATTTCAAATTCAAACTAGGCTTCCACGGTCGAAATCTTGGGCCCAACAGCCGCATACATACTTCAAGTCACCTGTCCGCGAAAGGTCGCGCGATCTTTTAGAGACGTAGCTCTTCAGCTCACTCTGCGATCTGCCCTCAAGGTGACGGACACCTGGAGCTGCCACGATGGACTCGCTGTTCCTGCGCCTGGGGAACCTGCTGCTGGGCGAGCCCGAGGAGGAGACGGAGGAGCAGCGCGCGGCCCTCCAGCGCTTGCGCGAGCGCCGCCAGCTGCAGGCCAAGAGCCAGCGCGCCGTCCTGCTCGAGGACCTGGAGCTTGCGGTGCAGGCGCTGGCGCTGTTCGTGGACGCCAAGGGCGGCGCTGAGCGCTCCAAGCCGGACGATTCGGGCGCCAGGAGCTCCGTTTCCGGCGGTCTGCTGCTCAACGACGAGCTCACGGTCGTCAATTTGCTGTGTCTCCACATCGACCGCTGCGTGCGGCATGGGCTGCGACCGCTGGAATCGGACGACGTTGTGGCCACCACGAGCGCAAATGGCGACGACGAAGCTGGTGACCAAGACACGGTCAAGTTCTTTGGAGTGGTCAAGTGGACGTGCACGCGGGTCGAGTCGCTGCGCCAGCGACAAATGCTGACTGCCATGCACCAGGCGCACGCAACCAAGGTGAACGAGGTGGTGGCAACGAGCGTCGAGCCCGACTTGCCGAGACAAGTGCGAGGGTTTGTGGCCGCGGCGAGGGCTGCCAGTGCTCTTGCGAGCGTCCGCACGGACGAGGGCAAAGCGCGCGCTTTTGTTCGCCAAGCGCTCAACATGCACGTGCTGACGTCGGCCATGAGCATGGTGCTCGGCGAGGGCAACATGGACTTGCTGTCCTCGTACTACTCGGAAGTCGCGCTCTTCCGCCAACGCGACGATGTCAAGGTCTTCCTCAGCCTGATATCGGCGCTTGATTCGCTTCCGTTCGCATTTCTCATTGACGACACTCGTCTGGACGAAGCACCAGACTCGATGCCGTTCTCTGCGTCGTCAACTTCGAGCAGACAGAGCTCAGCAGCAGTCGCCAAGAAACGCGAGGCCCCAAAGCTCATTGACCCAGAAGATATGGTGCTTGGGCGCGTTCGACTTTACCAGGACGATGAAGAGACTGCTATGCTAGCTGAAAAGCTCGTGGCGCATCATGAACTGCGTCCAGCATTCGACTCGGCTCGAGGAGGCAACTTGCTGTCGGATACACTGAAGATCGCAGCTCAATCGCGCAAATTGGACGATGCAGCAACAGCGGTACTGCGATTCCTTGAGCTCGGATATCCCGAGTACGACGTGTTTGGGACTGAGCTCATTGAAGTCCTCTGCAACCCGTTTCTTAGCGGTATGGCACGATTTGAGCCAGCTCTGGGACTCCCTGACGTTGTTGAGGCTTGCTTTTGCTACTTGTATGCGCACTTGGACTCCCCGGGGCTTTTCCAGGTGCATCTAGATGCTTCCCATGTTATCGAGCTGCGAGATTCCGTCGAAGAGCTTGGCGGGTTTCACAAGGATATGATGAAGTCGTTAGACACCCATGAAGTCACGGCACTGCTGCTCCAGTATCTGTGGGAGATGCCTGATCCATTGCTTACAAGCGACCGCTTGAACAACTTCCTCGCGTGTGCAGACTCAACATCGAACACCATGAGTGACAGCGACCGGCGTTCCTTGCTCAAAATGCTGATCGATGATCTTCCGTGGTATTGCAAGCCCCTGGTTGAGCGCCTTTGTCACTGGGCAGCGATGGCACTCAGGCCTCAGCATGCGCGAAAGAATGGCCTTACGATCTTTACGCTAGCGAACGCTCTAGCCCCCGTAATTCTCCGTGAGAGCCATGAGGCTGGGCGGTTCAGAGACGAACTTGATGATCCACGCAGGCGCAAGTATCCGGTTGGATACCAACATCGTCGTTCAGTGCGTCGCCGCATGCTTGACGACCTTGAAGGCTCTGGCAGCTCAAGTAAAAACACTGCGACAAAAGGAGAACTTGGTGCCCAAGTGGTAGCTCGACTCCTTGAAGACCACATTTACGTTATGCGTGACTTCCGTGTCGAGATGCGGGATCGTCGTGGCAAGCTCAAGGATAAAGTTGTTGGGATGGAAGCACTGCGCTTTCGCTTGGAAGAGCCAATAGATCAAGAAAATCCAGCCCACGCCTCACTTCTTCTTCGGCTGTGGCGCCGACTACTACTCGCCGAAGAAGGCGAAGAAGCAGACGGAGAAGAAGAGAGTGACTTTTACGTGAGCGATTTGAGCACCACAAACTCTGAGGCTGAACAGAGTATTGATGTGGCAGCTTTGCTGGGCTCAAAGCGTTGGGCTCGGAGCGGGTTCCACACCGACAGTCCACTCGGTGGCTTTCGAGGAGGAGGCTTGTTATCCCTTGAAAGTCTTGTGTTCTTCCTCGAAAAGTATCCAGACAAGTCAGCAGCAATGATGAAACGCAACGCCCTGCCGGGTGGTCAACGATATCCGTTCCCAGTTGCAAGTATCAATGTGTTGCGCATGATGCTGCGGTTACTGATGCTGGACGAACCGCCTGCTATGAGTAGTAAGCTTGTGCTACGCCACGACCTTGAGCTTGAAGAAGAAATCATGCGTGGGGAAGAGGAGGAGTCCAAGGAAGACGAACAAGTCGATGGCGAGGCGAAGGCC
Source organism: Phytopythium chamaehyphon (assembly GCA_023334415.1). Lineage (NCBI taxonomy): Eukaryota > Oomycota > Peronosporomycetes > Pythiales > Pythiaceae > Phytopythium > Phytopythium chamaehyphon. The sequence continues at coordinate 21,083 of JAASGX010000125.1, read as the reverse complement.
CCAGCTACCCGTGCGACGGTTCTTCGACTTCGCGTTGCCGAGCGAGTGAGTCGAGCTCCTTTCTGGCGGGTCTTTGACGACATCAACGCTTTTTACAAGTTGCACGCAATGGCGTTCATGCTGCTTGATCTGCACTGGCTGCACTCGGGAGCCACACAAATGGGCTTTCAGCCTGTGTTGGATGCCACTCGCCGTCAGATGGGATGGCTGCTGGAGCAAGCTCCAAGGAGCGTCGAAGAGATGTGGACGACCTGGATGCGAGTGCGCGAGCAAGACGCGGCTAAGCGATCTGGTGGACTAAGCTCTGTCGTCAGTAGTGTCATGGAGGCTTTTGGTGGTAGCACGAGCGCTCCGACCCTGTTTGCTCCCGGAGCTTTGGATGAGAAGAATCCATTCGCGACTCCTGAAGGCGCAAAACCGGACATGGAGACCCGAGAGGCATTGCCGGTACCGGCCGTAATTGCTACACAGGTAGCTGAAGGAGTAGCTGCCGCGTAGGCTGATATCTCTACAGGCGAATTTGATATGTTGATGTCGCGAAAGAAAAGTAGAGAGCAATACATCTTGTTGTCTTTACAATGAATGAAAACTTTAATCGTTGGTGAAGACTACTCCGCTAGCGATGAAGGAACACCCGCTTCACTTCTTTTCCTTGAGAGGAGTAGTCTCGCAAAGGTGCGGGGGAAGCAGCACTGGAGGCTGCAGCGCGCTGTGCTGAGGGTTGATGTAGTACGCTGTGCTGCCTCGGTGGATCTTGCCGGATCGATGGCGATCGCAGCAGCCGCCGCCGTTGTGCGCGTTCCAGAAGCACAAGTATGAATACAGGTTGAACTTGGTGGGCACGTGTTCGACGACGTAGTCGAAGGCGTTGTCGGGGTCGCCCTCCTCGAACGGGTAGTCGATCCACTCGAACTTGGTCATGCGCGGGTTGTTGTCCCGCTGGCCGATCATGTGGTTGCACGTGTTCAGGAACACGTACGGCCGGTGCGACTCTGCGAGCGTGGTCCACTCGGCGCGCGGTACGTCGGCTCGGTAGTGGTGCATGAGCGAGAACCAGTTGCCGACGTCTCTCTTCTCTCCCTGGGCCCACTGCTGCTCGCCTCCGTGGTCCTGGCTGAAAATGGACTGCCACGGCATGGCGGCATTCGGGCTCAGGTCCACGCCGTGATACTCCATGTAGTTAATATCCGCCGTGCGCTTGTAGGTCCTGCGGTTGAACGTGCGGTAGCAGAGCGTGGCGACCGAGTTCTCGATCTCCTCCTGCAGCCGGTTGTAGGACGACTCGCCCGCGAACACGACGCACAGCTTGCACGTGAGCAACCCGCTGGCCTCGTCGCGCTCGAAGCGGAAGAACATCTTGACAAACTCGTTGCCGATGCGGATGTCGATCTCGGGCTGCACAACCACGGGCAGGCAGCGCCGCAGCCACGCGAGCTCCGCCTCGCTCGCGCTGCCTTCACTGGCTCCAGACGCCGACGACGTCGCCTCGCCCCGCTCGCTCATCTCCAGGTACGCGAAGCTCCCGTGCCCGCTCTCGCGCTCTCCTCTCTGCTCCAGTAGTTGCGCCGTCGTGATACCTGCGGACTCCTGGAGCTGGAGCCGCGTCCGATCGGGTTTGCGTCGACTGGAATGCGCGGAGCTGCTCGGACAAACGACCGAAACTGAACATCGGACCATCCGGCGCGGGACGCGTCCCGAGTTGAGGGATACAACGAGGGATGAATGACTTGGAGGTTGTATGGAGCTGGATTGAATTAGGGACAGGGTGATCTTGTGTGGTACGCGGTGTGGTACGGTCCGGACGGTCTCACGTTAGTGTATCCATCGTCAACACAAATCACCATCCAGGTCAACTGGATGTCAAAATATCCATTAGACTCAAATGGCTTGCCCGGCGAGTGGATGCGCGGCGGGGTCTAGTCCCGGGCCCCCGCCGCCTCCAGTCGCGCCTGCTTGCATTTCCTCGCTCAGATGACTTGTGTGGAAGCTCAGGATCACGAACACCCAGCCGTGGATCAGTAGGATGTAGCACAGCAAAGCCAGACGCGCAACAGGCATCTGCAGAAACACTCGCCCCAGGAAGAACAGCCAGCGATCAAGAACGTCAAGCGCAGTCACGACGCGATGACTGCGCTCCATCACGGGAGCAACGCGCGTCAACATTGTGGCCATGCGGTTCGATGTGCGCGCCCGGAGATGACTACCGCCTCGCTTTCCAACCGGGGTGGCGATGTCCGAGTCGACAAACGCGCCGCCGTTGCGCTCAATCCGAGCCAGATTCTCCTCTGCACTCTGCGCGCGGAACTGTGAGTCTTGCAGTCGGACTTCTAGAGTCGTGACCTTGCTGCGCAATGCGTCGATCGTCTCTTGCTTCTCAATCAAGCGGTTCGTGAGCCGCTGGATGCGTGCCTCGCTTTCAGCGATGCCTGTAGCGCTGTGGTGAGCGGTAGCCTGTGAGAGCTGGTCTTTGAGTTGCTCGTTCTCTTGCCGAACCGCAAGGATCTCCCTCGCAGACGCTTCTTGCGACGCCTCGATGGTCTGTTTCAAGCGGCGAACTTCGTCGGTCAGCGTTAAAATCTCTTGCTTCTGGATCTCGTTCTTTCGGGACTCGTCATGGAGCGACTTCTTTGTCAGCACTAGTGTTTGCTGCACCCGCCGGTAGTCATCGCTCATAGTCGATAACGCACCGGCCCCAGGGTGTAGAGCTCCCGAAGATCCTGTCGAGATCGCAGCAGTGGCCGTTTCTTTCGCCTTCTCCAACGCTCGCTCCAGGTTTGCGACCGTATTTACAAGCTCAGCATTCGAGTTCTCCAGCTGGGCCTGGCGAGTATACATGGCCAGCTTGGCGTCAGCGTACTCTCGCTTCAATGAGTTCATAGAGTTGAGAGTCTCTTGAAGCTCGGCCCGTAGCGCGTGAATAAGCTGCTCAGACTCGTTGCTAGCAGACGCGGCGGTCGTCCATAGGCTGTCTTTCGACTCCACGGTCTTGGCCAACTCCGCTTTTAAGGACGCAATCTGCTCGCTTTGTAGGGCCGTCGTCGCTGACAAGCTGGCCATCTCGTCTTTCATTGAGCGAATCTGCGTGTCTTTCATCTCCAAAGCTTGCATGAAGTTTCGCTCGTCGGTGTCTTTTTCCTGTCGAAGCGCAACCATCTACATATCCGCGGGTTAGTGGGGGCTCTTGGATTTACTCTGAGCTTACTACGCACCTCGTGCTGCACTTGTGCAATCTTCTCCTTGCATTCGCTCTCAAGCGCGTCGATCTCTTCTTCGCAGATCTGTAGGCTGCGCTGCGTACTCAGCAGCTGCTTGTCTTTGGTGCGCAGCTCAGCTTTCATCCGCGCCAGTTCCTTCCGCAGTCGGCCAGAGTCGTCGTCCCCGTACTTGGGCGTCGCGTTCGAGGAGTCGCTCCGCGATGAAGACACATTTTCCAGCTGGGTCGAGATGGCGCTCACAAAACCCGCGATCTTTCCCGATCCCGAGTGCGGTGGCGTGTTCACAGCGCGCGCAGGGTCTTCCACCTAGCGGCCATAACACCACTCCCAGTAAGTAAAGCTTGCTGTGAGGACTGGGGACCTTTTGCCATCTGGATATCAAGCCCGCACCGCGCTCTTTCTAGTCGTCGACCTCAATGGCGAGCCTCCACGTGTCGAGTCGCTCTCTGTGCCGTCTCCCTCGCCCTCCTGGCTGTGCACCTCCACGCCTTCAACGTCGCTCGCCTCCACGTCGCTGTCGTCGCCTCGAATGCGGTGCTTAATCGTCGACAGCAGCCCCGGATCGTCCTCTTCGCCGTCGCCTGTAAATTCGCCGATATCACAGCCAAAAACGCTCGGTTAGCGCCCGCAAGGCCACAATTCTGACCGCAAGATCCACACGGAGCGCACCCGCGAGCGTCATGGCCGCGTGCTGGTCCACGGACTCGAGCAGGTTGCCCGCAAGCTGCAGCGAGCTGCTGACCCAGTTCATCTTCGCCTTGCCTTTCTTCTTTTTGCCTCGAAGGTGCCGAAGTGATCCTGATAAGGTTACTTCCTCGAAAGTATGACCTAGGTTGGCTGGTCCAATTGGAGCGGGGAAAAGCGCGGGGAAACCAACGAACGGCGCAGGGAGCCGAGCCGGCGGCGCGCGATGCGAGGTACGCGGCGACCGGTCGCCTTGTTGGCGTGGCCCGGCGGAATCTCCGCCCTTTGAAGCCTCGGAGGCTCGATTTTCTGACCTGGAGGCGCGCTGTGACGCGCGGAATGTGCTGGTGACTGTAGCCATCTGCTCGGACGACTTGATCGTGCTGGACGCGAGCGACGAGGACACGACCGCAGCGGCAGCGGCAGCAGCAGCAGCAGCTCAACATACGCAAGCTTCGACTCCTGGACAAGCCCAGACGAGCGACATGGAGGGGTCATCCAGCGATGACGGGTTCGAGATTCTGACGCCGGCGCCGGCCACTCTGCCGGCGGTAATTACTAGTCGACCGTTCGAGGAAACGCTGACCGTCGCAGAGCTGCAGGCGCAGCGGATCGCGTACGAGCGCCTGCAGAAGGAGGCAGCACAGCGCAGCAAGGGCCGGAGCCCAGTGAAGAAGGAGAAGCCCCAGAAGAAGGCTGCGGTCCCGGCGATCCTGAATCCTATCCCGTCGCCCCCGATTTCCCCAAAGAGGGCTGGTTATTCCAACTCGACCTCGGATTTTAGCCGTGAATCTTCGGAAGATAGACAGCAGAGAAACAGTTCAAGGGAGAAGCGCGAACGACGTGCGCCAACGTCATTTAGCGATTTCCAGGCTCAGGACCAGGAGTACTCGCGTTTTGCGTGGAAAAAGTCTCGTGGCGAGACGCTTCCCGAAGGATACCCCCAGCAAAACCATGGCGGTGTCCAGGTCGATTCGGACACAGCCCGTAAATTCACGAAGGCTCCGTCGAGCAAGCCCAAGAAAGCCAAGCGGTCGGACAGTGGCTCAAGTGGGAGTAGCGATGACGATGATGATGATGACGATGGCGATGATGATTTCATCACCGAGCCGGAGAAAACCACTGACGGCACGAGCGATGAAGACGACGACTTCTACGCACCAGAGCCCAAAAAAGTAAAGATGCAGAGCTTTTCGGACGATGTGAAGATGAAGAGCTTGCCCGATGAAGTAAAGATGAAGAGTTTACCAAACGAGGTCAACAGTTTGGCAGAGCGAGCTGCCAAACCTGGTCGTGGTGCGAAGAAGCAACCGGTCGAGAAAAAGAAGAGACGGCGTCGTGTCGTCAAAAACCGACAGCCCAGTGGAGCGTCGGGGAACTCTTCGTTTGCCGCTGCAACGGAACTCGTGTCTGATATCCTCGCTCGGCCTCGCAATGCAGAAGACTCTGTTGTCAACACGACCTGCTGGCGTGCTGTACGATTTGATGATGCACCAGCATGCGTTCTACCTCTTCCTGAGACGGTCGACGCCGAGTTCCACTCTGCGTTCGAACGCCCTATTCCTACCTTTGGTACGCTGCGTCTCTGTCTATTATGAGTGGGTTTGAATCTAATGTTGTGTGTTATGTGTGCCTTCAACCAGACACAACAAGTGAATTAGAAGAAAAGGCGAAATTTTTATCTACATTTAAAGAATCCGAGGAGCTTGAAGCAGCTATTAAGGAAAGTGGTGCAAATGACCCGAGTTCGCTCAAAGAAGAAATGGACAAGAGCATCGGCGAAGCAATAGAGCAAGAGCTTCCCCATATCGAGTCGTTGTACAATGCCAAGGCTCGCGCTATTATTGCTGAGGCGCGTACCAAGACGGCCAAATACCTGGAGGCGCACAGAGCTCTCAACAAGCTAAGTATCAAACGTAAGTTGTTCAATAATGCTGTGGTTTTGGCGATTCGGCGTATAACGGTTGTGTGATTTGCAGTTACTAGCCACCCTCTTGATGTCACACTCACTGACAAAAAACTGATGGCTGCCATGAAGAGTACTACGATTCTTCGTCCTATCCAGACACACAAAATGAAATTCCGCTTTGGTTTGGAAGAAGATGACGTACGCTTTTTCGAGCGACCTGCCAATGTATACAAGATGATTCCACTGCGACCCCTAAGCAGATCGACGGCTTTTATTGGGCTGAAGGCCAATTATCGAGTTGAGGACTCTGCGACATTAGAGTATCTGCCATATTTTGGAGATAATGATGACGGTGAAGTTATTGATTTCCGCCGGTATGATCGCATCAAGACGAAGGACGAAAACGAGCGCTGCGCCTTGGACTCAGAAATTGACGAGTATCTGTTGCGAGTGATTGTTCAACGATTTGGCGCTTCGGCCACGGTCTTCGTAGCGCTGAAAAATGTCGTGGGGTTCACTCAGGGGTATTCAAATTATGCTGAGCTGAAAAAGTCTCACGACTACCTCCATCTGAACGGATGCCGTATCAAAGAAGCAAAACAAGTTCTGCCCCGTGTATCGACCAAACTGTCAGAACGGATACCACTACTTGAAGACGAAAAGACCATGCGTAAGGAGATGTCAATTCGGCTTGCACCGCCCGTTTCGTATTTTGATTCAAACATTGTCCGCAACTTTGCGGATCGCAATCACGGACTTGGCCTTCGATCAACAGGGGACTACAGGGCGTTGTGTGTGACGTACCGTGATCTGTTTTGCCGAATGTGCTACCGATACGACTGCGAAGAGCATGGCATCGAGCATCCGGTGCGGTTCAACCGTGCAGACCCTATCAACCCTACAACCCAATACGCTCCAGTTACGTTGGCTCGCATAAAGCAAAATGGGGAAGCGGCCGAAGACGAAGTTGCGGAAGAGCAGGCCAGCGAGGTGGTAAATGCATTAGAGACTAACCCGGAAGCATCTGTGGTTGACGAGCCGAAGGATGGAATCCTTGTGAGTTCCCAGGAATTTGAGGAGATCTCGGATACATTCAATGATAACAGGCGAAGATCGTCGCGATCGCAGACTCGAATCAGTACTCTTGCCAGTGCTAGTCTCAAATGGCAGAGTTCGCGAGCAGAAAGCACCAGGGCACCTCGGGCGACAAAGCCCAAACCGAATGTGAAAATGTTGGATGAATCTGAGTACCTGGACGACTCGCACTTTGCGATGGTTTCAGAGACGATGAAGAAATCCCTTGACCGCGGTAGTGCCTGTTCGGATGGGTGCTGGAAGCATACTGGCGAAGCCACGGTTGAGGAGAAGGAGACATCACACTCACTTTTCACTGAAACGGAGCGGCTGCTGATTGGCAGGCTTCGTAGTACGATCGGCGAGAACGCTTGTGTAATCGCTGCAGTGCTGAAATCTATTCCGTGCCGGGAGATCAACTCTCTCCTTGCAAAGGACCGACAGCAGAACTCGTCAACGTCCGGAAAAATGAACTCAGGAGTGACAGCACCTGCCGCCAATAGTCGGAAGCGTGGTCGTGGCCGCCCTCTCAGCTTGGATAGTAACTGGGCCCAGTTAAAGCGCTCGCGATACAAGCGTATGAAGGACATGGACTCGAACCACGAGTACGAGCCGTGCAAACATGAGGGCCCGTGCCGTCCAAAGGAGTGCTCATGCAGAACGCGTGATCATACATGTGACAAGGCGTGCTCATGTTCGCTGGATTGTCCGAACCGGTTCTTGGGCTGCCGATGTAGTCCTGGCAACTGTCGGACGAAAGCGTGCCCGTGCTTCGTCGCCATGCGGGAGTGCAGCCCTGATCTGTGTGGAACGTGCGGGGCAAGCGAGGCTGCCGTGCTTATCTATAGCGACACACTGAACAACAAGTCGGCCCAGGAGCTTGGTATCTGCGGAAATGTGCATATTCAGCGCGGGCTGCACAAGAAGATCGGCGTCGCATACTCGACAACCCACGGATGGGGAGCCTTTGCCCGCGAGCCTATTAAGCGTGGGGAGTTTATCTATGAGTACCACGGCGCCTTGATCTCTCAAGACGAAGCCGAGCGGCGTGGAAACATCTACGACAAGATGACCATCAGCTTCCTGTTCGACGCCAACGAGGACTCGGTAATCGATGCGATCCGCAAGGGCAACAAGAGCAAGTTCGCGAACCACGCGTCAGTGGGGCAGAAGTGCTTAGCTCGCGTCATGCGCGTCAACAACGAGCACCGCATCTCGATCTGGGCGGCACAAGACATCGAGAAGGGCGAGGAGCTCTTTTTCGACTACGGATACCACGGCGAGTCCGCCCCCGACTGGAGCCAGCTGCGCATCAAGGGCGCTCGCTCGCGCCGCAAAGATGAGTAAAAAAGCAATCTTGGGCTGGTAGTGATGATTCAAAAAATGGCCGTGAGCAGCATCAACAACAATTGCACCAGCATGTTGTGCACGCTGAGCAAGTATGAGTGAGTGAGAGAGGAGGATGTTCACGTTTGGATGCTCACCTTCGTTTGATGTGTGCTTCAGCCCGCTATCGACCCCGTCCAAACCGATCTCCCCATCTATCAAACAGCCCGAGTCGATTGGTGCGCACTTCATTGCTGCGGAGACCATGGCGGCGGCGGCGCTGACGGCGTCCGAGGAGCTGTCGGGTGCCACGCGCAAGACCAAGAAGCTGGCGGCCGGCGGGCTCTCGGGCATGCTCTCGGCGCTGGCCTTCCAGCCGCTGGACGTGCTGCGCACGCAGCAGCAAGGCGCGTTCGTGGCGACGTCTTCGTCATCAGCTTCGACTGGGCCATTGACAGCAGCTCAAGCGGCCATGCTGGGCTCGCGGCGGCCGGGCGCGCCACCTGCGATGGCCACGCGCGTGCGGTCCATGTGGCGCGGGACGTCGGCCACGCTCATCCGCGTCTCGGGCGGCGCGGCGCTCTACTTCGGCTCGCTGGACCACCTGATGGCGCTGTTCCCGCACACGGCGGTCAACACGTTCCTGGCGGGCGCCTTCGCGAGGACGTTCGCGGGCGGGGTCATGTCTCCGCTGACGGTTGTCAAGGCCAGGATGGAGTGGCAGGCGCCCGGGAACCATGCGCGCATCCTCGACGTGTTCCGCCACGTACTCCGGGACGAGGGCCCGCGAGGGTTCTACCGAGGCATGATCCCCACGCTCGTCCGCGACGTGCCCTTCTCGGGGCTCTACGTGCTCATCTACACGCGGCTCAAGGCGCAGCTAGAGGAGAGGTTCACGCACGTGCCTGGCTACGGGCTGCACTTTGCGAGCGGAGTCGTGGCCGGTGTGATGGCCACGACGGTAGTGCACCCGGCTGACGTCGTCAAGACCCGCATGCAGCTCTCGATCCTGCGCACGGGCGAGCGAGGGGAGCTCACTAATGTCCGCAATTCGCTGACGCTGCGACAGACGGTCGCCAGGATGCTCCATGACGAGGGGTGGCGAGCCTTTTCCAAGGGAATCCTGCCGCGTGTGGTCAAGCGCACGCTTTCGACCGCCGTCACGTGGACCATTTACGAGCAGCTCTCGATCCGGTAGCGCAGGCGACAAGGCATAGATGATGGCCATGATACAGTAGACTCGGGCATGTGTATAACGAGATATGGGAGCCGCTCATATGGTGGCCATCGACTCAAACGCATTTAGTACTAAAGGAGCCCAACTATCTCGTGATGATGGGCGTGAACATGGAGAACGGCTCGGGGTCTCGGTGGCTAGCAGACGGACCGGCGCCGTTGAGTCTCCCCGCGCCATTTGAAGTTGACCCGCTTCCATTCAGTCCCGAGGCACTGCCGTTTGGCCACTGACGATCATCTTCACCCTCTTCGCGCTCGCTCGTGATACTTGAGTGGGCTCCATTGATACCGTTGACCGCATTCACTCCGTTAGCGCTGGAAGTCGAGAACGAAAAATCCGTCGTGGTGCTAGCGGAATCCACTTCCTCGTGCCCGAAGTCTTTGCTGTTTGCGCTAACCGGAGTCATGTGGAACTCAATCGGCTCCAGATGCAGAGCTGCGCTTTCGTCGGCATCAACTAACGGGTAAACTTGCTGGTGCTGCTGTTTTTGTTTCGCTCGCAGCTCTTGTGCACGCGCCATTTCAGCTTCAAGATCGATTGACGCAACACGCTCGTCCATTGCCTCGTCATGGAGTTCCCGCAGTGAGCTAGCATCAGCATCAAAACGCAGTGGGATCGACCCGAGCGATCCATCAAAGCGGTTCTTGCGCACATCAAGTTTGTTTTGACCTCGAGTGCGTTGGAGAATGAGAACGTTATCGGCCTCCTGCGTGGCCTTAGCAGTGCCAAAAACCGACGAGAGTGTCAGATCCGCATCTTCTTGCTCTTTGCGTGGGTGGATAACGAGCGTGAGGTGCACATTCTTTTGTGTCGCAAAACGGCGGAACTTGTCGAGGGCCGCGTCCTGACGCTCAAATTTGTCAAAGCCACGGCCTTGGCCAGACATCATAAACTGCAGGTTGTCGAGCAAGATGTGCTGCACATCGTAAGCGTACACCGCATACTCCATGGCGTCCAGAACCTCGTCCACATCAGTGCTACCGAAGAATCGCATGAAGTACATAGGAAGCGTCTCAAAGGCATCAGCAGTAGCCTCAAACCCCTTCACATCACCTGCAAGACTGTGACCTGCAAGCTGATTCAGCATCTTGTGAATAAGTCGCGTGTTCTTGATCTCAAAAGAACCCCAAAGCGTGTTAACGCCCTGCCCGCACAAATCCAGCGACAACTGACTCAATAATGTCGTCTTGCCGCAACCAGTAGGTCCGGTCAACACTGTGACCTCGCCCATTCGATGTCCTTTCAACAGTCGATTGAGCGAGGGCAGCGTTCTTGATTGCACGCCGCACGCCCGCACAGGGTTGACAATTTCGTCAAAAACCTCACGACGGAGTTCGTCGAAGGTCGCAATGTTTGAGTGAGGAATACGGTCAGCAGCCGAGATGAACGCACCAAGGTCGAGACCTGCCAGCAGCGCATCGTTCGCATCCTTAATCTTTGACATGGCCAGCTCCGGTGGAGGGCGGACAATGTAGCAGCGCGCAACACCTAGCTTGGAAGCAAACTTTTCAACACTCGATTGACCGGGGGCATCGTTGTCCATCCACAAGTAAATTTTCTTGAAGCGCTCGAGTAAAGGAAGAACCGAAGGGGGCAGAGACTGACAGCCGTTTGGAAGAGAGATGGCGGGCATGCCTGTTGCTTGATGAACAGCCATCGCGTCAAACTCGCCTTCGGTCAACACAAGCTCCTCAGCCGATGCAGCGACCGTGTTCCAGCCGAAAAGACCCCAGCTTCCGCCCTTGGGGATCAAGCGCTGCTTGGATTTGTCCTCCACGCCTCGGATTTTGAGCCGCACGACGCCAAAAAGGTTTTTATCGTTCGAATCGGGCGTTGACAGCTCCTCGTCGTCCCCCGCAGTCGTTTCATTGAAAACACCCATGGCATTGAGGTCATCCTGACGCGCCATCCAAGGGAAGGAGATGCACTGGGTGCCGACCATGTCGCCGTTGCTGTCGCGGAACGGCTGCTCAATGGCGCCGACACAGTACTTCTGCAGAACCTCCTTGGTAATACCGCGCTTCTCGGTCAGGTACGCCAGCACCGACGCAAATTCGGGCTCCTCCATCAGGTTCTGTTGAATAGCCATGGCCTTGCGGTTGTCGAGCGCGTGGATAATCTTGACCTCGCGGTGGTCGTCCGCCAGCGCCGCGTGCGCGTGCGCCTGCCCCATCCCGGCACTGGACGTGATAGCCACATTGGGCTGGAGCTGTAATTCCCTCTAGAGCGTCAGCGAGTATGCAAAGTGAATGAACGCCACGAGACCGCGAACGAACCTTGGCCTTGAAGTCGAGCCAGCTGCCCGAGGCGCCGCAGCGGTGACACTTGTAGACGCCGCGCGTGCGGTGCACGTAGAGCTTGAAGAGGTTGTCGGCCTTGCCGCGCGTCGCGTGGCAAAACGGGCACTCGCGCACCACCAGGTGCGACTCGGACTCGCGGAAGGCCAGCTGCTTGCGCCGCAGGAAGCCCGCGAGCTCCTGCGGGTCCAGCTCGACCAGCGCCTGGCTGTGGCTCGACACGAACGTGTTCGGGTTCGCCGAGAAGCGCCGCAGCCCGCGGGCCTCGCCCAGTACGCAGCGCGGGCCTTGAGAAAGCGCTCGGCGCTTGGCGGCAGCTCGGAACGCCCTCATCATGCGGGGAGCTCAGCTCGCTTGGTTATGATGATACCCTTCCCATCCCGTGCTTCTTATTGCAAATTCATTGGCTAAAAATTGGGGTGGAAATGCGAAAATGAAGGTGTGTGGTTGGTGGAAATGTTTGGCTGGCTGGCGCTCTTCCGAGCCTGGAGTTGAGCAGCTCTTCTGCTAGAAAGGACGCGAGCAACGATGGAGGTGCCGTACGCGATCAAGGACGCGGCGCTCAAGCCCGCAGGCAAAGGCTCGAAGAAGCGCAAGAAGCGCGCGGCGTCTGGCGGCGATGATGGAGGCGCTGCAGTCGCCAAGGGCGGCTGGAAGAAGATCGACATGCAGGAGATCGAGCTCGAGGGCTTCGAGGACGGATGCGCGTTTGAGCTCGAGGAGCTCACTGGTAAGCGGAGGTGGTGGCAATTGAGATTTTGTAATTGGTGGTTGGCTCATTTTAAGGCTGCGGGTTGTAGACTACACGCTGGAGGTGACGGAGGGCGGCGGCAAGATGATCAAGTCTACAGTATCGACGTAAGTGCCGTGATGTATCGGCCGCATTAGGAACTACTTGCTGAAAAATGCCATGGGAATGTTTTGCTGCAGTGCTCAGAAGGACGAAGATGATGAGAGCGCAAAGACGAAGAAGAAGCGCCGAAAGAACAAGAAGAAGGTGGACGCACAGGAGAAGGCTGCGCCGGTCAAGGTTGTTTCTGCCGTTGCTGATGACGAAAATGAGGACGAGGCGAGCACCGAGGCAGCGTCGGAGGCTGTTGTTGTTGCTGAAAAGGAGAAGCCCATCAAGAAGGCGAAGGCGTTGAAGAAGAACAAACGCGACAGCAAGAGCAACGATGATGCCTCGCCGCCTTCTATTGACACCAAGGTGCGAATGCCCAAGTGGGCGAAGTTCAACCTCCATCCCGTGCTAGTGCAGTCGCTTCACCTGGCTGGCTTCAGCGCTCCGACGCCTATCCAGCATAAGACGATCTACCCGGCACTGGTCGACAACCGCGACGTAGTCGGTGCCGCACCGACTGGTTCCGGTAAGACGCTTGCGTTCGGCCTTCCGATCCTCAGCCAGCTGCTGCATGAGCGTGATGTGCCGGGCTATACGAAGGATTGCAAGGCTCTCATTCTGACTCCGACCCGCGAGCTGGCGCTTCAGATTCACCAGCACCTCGAGAAGATGGTTCGCCACCGCGAAATCGGTATTGTCACGCTCGTTGGTGGTATGGCTATTCAAAAGCAGCATCGCTTGCTTGGTTATTCACCTGAGATTGTGATCGGCACGCCTGGTCGTCTGTGGGATATGATCAACTCGAACCACGCTCATTTCAAGGATCTGCCGGAGACCCTGCGATTCCTCGTCATTGATGAGGCTGACCGCATGTTGCAGACGGGCTCGTACCCTGAGGTGGAGCAGATCTTTAATGCGTTGAGAAAGAACACCAAGGGTGCTGCCGCCGAGCTGGTCGATATGTCTGATGATGAAGAGGATGGCAACGACGAAGGTGACGAGGAAGAAGACGACGACGAGGAGGACATCGATGCGACTGCGTTTTCAACCGGTGCGAAGGTTATGATGCTGGATGACGTGTTGAAGAAGCACAAGAAGAAGGTGACGAAAGAAGAGGAAGAGGATCATGACGAAGAAGAGGCCGAAGAGGAAGATCCTACCCCTGCACCACAACCTGTTCGACGCACACGCCAGACCTTCCTGTTTTCGGCGACGCTGACGATCCCAGAAGGTGGCCGATTTCAGAAAGGCACTAAGAAGACGCACCGTCACGCGTTGACGGTTCTGGAGAGTGTAATGAAGCGTGTTGGCTTGCGCGGGAAGCCGGCTGTCGTGGACATGAGTATCGATGAGAGCACCGCTGCCAACATGACAGAAGAGGAGACCAAGAAGCTGCGCAAGAAGCAGGAAAACGTCGCATTGTCTTTGCCTACAGGCCTGGAGCTTTGCCAGTACGATGTAACGGATTCGACTCGTGATAGCATCCTGTACTACTTCCTGACGCAGTACCCTGGTCGCACGATTGTGTTTTTGAACGCCATCCATCAAGTACGTCGCCTAGCATCTCTGCTCAGTCTTCTCCAGCTACCTGTGTTTGCGCTGCATGCTGAGATGCAGCAGCGCCAGCGTCTCAAGAAGCTCGACGGTTTCCGAGCACATGAGAAGGGCATTTTGATTGCAACCGACGTGGCAGCGCGTGGTCTCGACATCCCAAGCGTCGAATATGTCGTTCACTACCACATTGCGCGCTCCACAGAGGTGTTTGTGCATCGAAGTGGTCGTACAGCGCGTGCGAACAGGGAGGGTCTCAGTATTTCGTTTGTAGCCCCAGCCGACGCCAAGTACCACGCGCAGATTTGCAAGATGCTACAGCGTCCGACTGGGCTTTCGGAGTTCCCTTTCGACCACCGTTACCTGCCACCGATCGACGAGCGAGTTCGTCTTGCCAAGAGCATCCAGGAGGACGAGAATGAGACTGGAAAGATCAAGTCGGAGGAGACATGGTTCGCGCAGATGGCTAAGGCCGCCGACCTGGACATGGACGATAACCTTTTGTTTGAACTGAACGCCAAGAAGCGCAACAAGGGCTCGAACCTCAAGAACAACGACAACCGCAATGGCCCCGAGGCCATGGCAGCCATGCGTTCGCAGCTGAGTCGAATGCTGATGCAGCCGCTGCGCCCCGTTGGCTCTGCGCGCAAGTTCCGGCAGCTGCACCAGGAGCTCGGCGGGCAGCTGGCGGGCGACGGCGAGTACCGCAAGCGCGACGCTAGCGAGGACCTGGTATCCAAGTCCAAGAAGTCCTACAAGCGCTTCCGCCGGCGGTGAGCTGTCTGTCGCTAATAGAGAATTGTGCATTTGCGAGGAGCTGTTGCTGAGCCATGAAGTTGCCTTTCTGAACCCATGTCAGTTACACACCTGGGTTATAGTCGCTGTCTAAAAAAACGTACCCCAGCGACAAAGCCTCCTCATCTCTCTTTACCTTTACTAAACTCCATACAACTCACCACCAAAATTCTATCTTCCTTCCACTTTCCAAACCACCTTCTCCCTCATAAATCGAAAGAAGCTCAAGGACGATAATGGACGGCCAGCTAGCGGTGCGCTCGGGCAGCGACAGCGGCGCGCACCACCCGGCAGCAGGGCGCGAGTTGGAGGAGAACGAGGACGAGAAGATCTACTACGGCTTCGGCGTGTTCATGGGGCTGCCGCTGGCCGATCTCAAGGCCATGAAGGACGACTTCCTGGAGCAGCACCAGTCGCGCCTCGTGCACCCCGTGGAGCGCCAGGCGCCCATGCTCCCGCCTCCGGGCCGCGCAGACCGCCTGGAGCGCGCCGGCGATGGCTACGAGCACCGGCGCGAGCCCGAGCCGCGCGTTGTTGGCGGCGTTGGCGGCTTTCATAGGCGTGATGAGGGCGTGGAGCGGCCGTATGTAGGCCAGCAGCACTACTACGAGCGCCGCGCGCCGGCCGACGGCGAGGAGGACGACGACACGAGCTCGGACGACGGCCAGCACGCCAAGTCGCACTCCATCAACTACATCCTGCACTAGGCGGCCTTCTCGAAGCATTCACCCGTAGAGTAACCCCCCACACGTAATTCATTTTCCGTCCATAGTAACCCCAAAGATGGCATGGAGAAGGCTGGTGGAAAGGACGACCGGGTGGAACCCGGAGCTGTACGTGCCGCTGCGAGTGGCCCTGGGCGCTGATGAAGCGAAACGCTGGGCGAGGGTACTCCCAGAGGGCAAGGCGGAGCCCTCGGTGGTCGCGGGGCTCGTGCAGCGTCGACACCTCGAGCGCCTGCGCGGCTTTCCCGAGGTGTTCCAAGTCCATGACGGCGAGATCTTGATGCGCTTTTCCTCTGTTGAGGCGCGCTCAGAAGGTGGGTCGACAGAGAAGAACGCCCGACTTAAAGAGCGCTTGAAGGGCTAACGGAGGTGTTAACGCAGCCTTCCAGAGAGCGGAGGCCGAGTTACGCGCTGAAGGATTCTTCCGTCGCTGGCAGGACGAGCTGTACGCAACCAGGACGCGCTTCTCAACGCCGCCACTGCTCGAGTTCCACCGCGGCGTCGGTGGGCTCTTTGGCTTCTCGCAGTTCGCCACGCACCTCAACGGCTTCGTGCGCGAGTCGGAGGATCCAGGCGCGCCTGTGTCGCATGTGTGGATCGCGACACGCAGCAAAAGCAAGAACCGATGGCCGTCGCTGCTCGACTCGGTCGTGGGCGGTGGGCTGCCCACGGGTATCTCGGCGCTTGAGAATATGGTCAAGGAGGCGCACGAGGAAGCTGGACTCGACCCAGAGTGGACCCGCAGTAGGCTTGTGGCCACGGGGACGTTCACGTACGTGCTGGACGAGCGAAACGGGCTCAAGAACAACACCATGTTCTTCTACGACCTGGAGCTGCCCAAGGATATGACACCTGTGAACAGAGACGGTGAGGTCGAGAAGTTTGAGCTGTGGACGGTCGAGCACGTGCTACAGTGCATGTGGGACGAACCCGATCGGTTCAAACCCGACGTTTGTGTCATGCTGCTCGACTTTTTCGTTCGTCACGGAGTGTTGACGCCCGACGACTTTGAGGACTACCAGGATCTGCAAATTTCGCTCCGTGGCTGCGAGAGTCCATACGAGTACTTTCAATGACGAATACGTCAGCGCCATTTGAACCACCTAATAAACCAGGGTGAATTGCAAGTGGCATGTGAAAAGTGAGACTACAGGCCCTATTTTCTTCGCTTTCGAGCGCTGTCGGGTGCTAAGCTTGCTGCTTCCTCTTTTTCGAGGCGTTCGTCCTCTGCGAGCTGCTTGAACAGCACTACTTCTCGTCGAAACGCATCTCGTTCGCTCTGTTGCGCGTCTAGTATTTGTTTTGAGCACTCCATCGCAGCCATGCACACATTGAATCGCGAAAGGTACAGATGTTGCAGGGCGATATCGTCCATGATGAGCGAGCATATCTCCGAAATTCGGACCTGCTTTACATCGCCAGTCGATAAGCACAGGTGGATGCCGTTGTCGATCCGGTTTGTGCTCTTGAGAATGATGCCACGGACGTGGCCAATCGGCTTTGCCTCTCGACGGAAGACTTTGACGATGTTGCCCGTGGCATACCGGAGCGAATCAACCATCTCGAGGAATTCGAAAAACACAGCCTCCTGCTTTTCAAACGCGAGCGGCGACCACATTTGCTGTGGTCTATTTCTCGGATCTGGACGATCTGCCCATGGCACCACATGAGCTTCTGAATCACATTTTTTTGGCTTCGAAGTAGGCTCGACAAACTCGGGAACATGTGCTTGATAGGTGTCACCGATATTGGGTTTGGGCCGGCCGAGGCCAGACCGGATCGCTTCGTTTTCAACCTTCTCCAGCGCTTTCTTGATGTTGCTCCTGCCTGGGTAGAATTTATACCGACAGACGAAGTAGGTCTTGCCCTTCTCGCGGAACCCGCGGCGGATGTCGTTCTGAATCTCCTTATACTCCTCAGGCGAGACGACCTGGCAGATTTCAATCACAGCGTCGATCGAGTTCTTGTCCTTGTGTGGGGAAAGGAACACCTCGTCCTGCACGACGCCTCCCTTGATTTGCGCGAGCACCTCATCCGGCACATCCTCCGGCTTGTAATACCACTGGGCGGTGAACGACACGATGGGTTTATCCGTTCTCTGGGACGACTGCACGGAGCTCACCAGCGCGATGTACGGTTCCTCGTCTTCCCCGGCGTCCAGCAGCACCGTGTCGCCCACCTGCACGGGGATATACTCTCCAGGGGCGTCGCTGTCGTCCTCGTCCGCGCTCACGGGTGGCTTCTCCTTCTTTGCCTTCTCCTTCGCTGCGTTCTTGCCCTTCCTGCCAGTTTTCTTCCTGCCAGGCGAGGGCGACGACGACGGCGACTGCTTCTTCTTGTTCTGGCGGCCTCGCGGCTTTGGAGCTGGCGAGTCCACTGCCTTGGTCCTGGCGCGCGTCACACGCGGCTCGGCCGGCACCTCATCCTCCGTGGTCGTGTCCAGCTCCTCGCGCGCCGTCGACTCGCTTTGCTTGCCGCTGGAGGAGCTGGCGCTACGGCTTTCGGCTCCTGGGGAGGGCGATTTCTCGGCCATTACGGCGCCTCCAGGGCTCGGACGAGCGCCAAAATTCGCAGGCGGGCGCCTGACAACCTCAGCTGGTCGCCAATGGACTGCAATGGGGCGCGAGGGCCGCCGACACCGAGCGGCGAGGCCTGGCGCACGGCGCTTGTGACCTGCGGAGCAACTTGGGCTTTGTGTGAGTGCCGCGAAAAAGCGTCCGCCAAAAAAAAGGCGCTGTTCGGAATTTTGGCCAATTAGAGGGAATGAAAAGTGTGTTTTTTATTGATGACAGGCTCGGAAAATGGTAAAGAGCAGCGGCGGAGATGACTTTGCGCGACGTGGGAAATGGGATGCGAGTGTTCTAGCTGGTGGAGACACCAAGAGAAGCACTTCCTGTATGCGTGGGCTTTGCAAGGGTAGCAGCAAACCTCACCACGAGCGTCTGCTGGCACGAAGATGTGGGCACTCCTTTGGCCAGCTGGAATGTTTTAAACACATTCAACTGTTTTAATCGTGTCTAACCCACGACGTATCGCGGCAACCACCCATTTCATTCCTTACGAGTTCTTCTAGCACGCCTACAAGACCCAGAAACGCATTCGGAGACGTACGCGACATGTCAGAGCAACCCTAATGGCGTGGACTTTCCTAGACGGGTAGCAAACATGACATATATGACGCTCGTCAAGCAGAATGGAACCGATGAAAAAGAGAGCCAGTTTCGCTTTATCGTCGTCAGTCGTTTGAGTTGATTGCCAATACACTAGATTATTTGCCAGGACGACTCAAGGCTTCTCACTTACAGCAGGAGTTACTTACAGCAGGAGTCATTGCTATCGACTCTGGGGACTCATCTTCGCCAACAGCAATTGCGAAATGGAGAACGTTCCAATCAGCAAAGAGCAATATCATGAAGCAACGATTCAAGAAGAAGTCCACTGTCTATGAGAAGAGTGGCGACAACCCCTTGGAATGCTATGGACGACAACTAGCTTCCGAAGGCTAATCTCAAGGTGAGAATTCGGACAGGGAATATCTAGAAAGAGAAGATGGCGAAGACTGCAAATACTGTACCTTAAGTTGACAATGATCTCGCAGATAGAATGTTGAATCGTCTCCAATGGTTCGCAAGTAGTGACCAGCAGGAGATAAACCAACGAGTAAACAATGCGGACCAGTAGAACTCCAAGCTGCTGACGCCAATGGAGGTGCTACTCGGGTCGATGTGTTAAACTCGGCTAATGGGAAAGTCAACCTAATGAGCTTAGGAATGGTGTGCAGGGTCGCGGGTCTTTCACTCTGAGAGTTTCTTGCTTCCCCAAATCTACAAACGGGTAGGATGCAGCGCTAACGCTCAACTCTCCAACCAGCACGCACGCACAAAAGTATCCCACACGCCGACACCAAGGCCGGTGGGATGGGGACGGCACGCGAGGATCTCCAGTGAAAGAGCCCAAAACCCGCAGCGTGCTAGAGGGGGCTCGTGAAAGCCACTTTCTAGGCAGTGCCTCGGAGCGTTGTCGTCCCAGTTGACGGTCGGGATCGGAAGTTTAAATAGGCAGTTTAAGGATCATCGTCGGGCTTGCAGGAGTCGGGCTTCCTACAGGTCAATGCACTCACACACGTTAAATTACAAAAGTTTCTTACATTAGCGTTGCCTGCTTCCCGCTGAACCAACTAGTAGATATCACAATAGCTCAGGGTTGTGCTAGAATATGGAATGGAGGAGCAGAGGGTGCTGCGCCCACAGCCGCACACGTCCTTCCACCCACCCAGACGGAATCAACATGAATTGCCGCTACAGGCGCACACTTACCGTCGAAGGGGGCTGGAGGGGCGAGAGGCACAGACTTCCTCACGATGTGCTCCCGGCCTGTTCGAGCTCCAGGGAGAAGCTTGTCGCGTGCGGCGGTCTCTGGTTTTGACTGCAAATGCAGAAGTCTGTATTGATATACACCTCCTATAATTAATAATATAAATTATCATAGGTTTGGTTGGACGATGACCTCTGAGCCAACTCACCGTGCCTCCAAGGACGGCGAATTTACGCCCAAAGGAGGCTCCCCTAGTGGCGCAATTAGCATGTTTTGGCAAATCCCTCTGACATCTGAGCCTTGCAGTCCCTTGGGGAGGGAGACGTTCCCTCAAGAAAGATATTCTGTGTATTAATAATTCAAAGGGGCAGGTTTTTTGAAACACCCGAAGTCGCTTTATCACACTCGACGACAAGGATATTCAGAACCGGGCGAATAACTTGCGGTTCCTGTCCTCCCGGCGGACTCCCCACTTAATTGCTCGTTTTTCGGTGATTCTAGAGATGATTTTCTTCACCGAACTAGCAACTTTTTACGTTGAACCCTCCAACCGTGTACACAAATGCCACCAAGTACCACCAAGCACCTGCCTGCAAATAGATTGTGGATTGACCACTGACGAAATCTGCACGGCACGCATCGATACGCACCGTCAATAAACACGGTCCTCCAGGCGTAGCTGCATGAGATGCGGGTGAGCACAGCTATTTATTTTGCTTGGTTTGATTGAGCGTTCATGCAACAAGACGTATTTAAATTGTAAAAAGGTGATATATAGATTGCGGGCTCGAGATATCGATCGCATGATGAGCAATACACAGGGTTTCATAGTAGAGCAAACTCGGGGCTCTATGGATCCTACTACTTGCTACAGTTCCTTCTACAGCCACAAGCTATTGTATAGCTGCAATTCAGCATCGTGAAAACCTGATGTAGTACTACTGTAGTAGTGAAGTAGTGCTGCTTTCGACTCCCTGCCGGTTAACTCGAAGCAGAAGCTGCTTCTCCGCGCGCTCGTTGTCTGTCCGTCAGTGCGTTGGGGCCACGACTATTCCAGCCGTGGAGAAAACACGTTCTTGGTAGGCCGTTGACGATACCTTGCCAAGCCACACTCT